>ML977676.1:14856-25426 GCA_010015725.1 Amniculicola lignicola CBS 123094 | reverse complement strand
CTAAGATTAATAGCTCTTATAACTATCTAAGATAAGTAGTTAATATACCCCTACCTAATATATTCTTATATATATATTAAAGTGCTTTAACTATATAACTCTAAGCTTATTATCTATCTATCTATTCTTAGAGACTAAGAGCTTCTAATTGCAAGGGATATTAGCCTCCTTATACTATACTAAGATATAAATATATCCTTTATAAATAATAAAGGGTAGGATTATATACCCTATAGTATAGATACTCTAGATAATAGTAACCTACTCCTAATTACCTAGCTGGATAAGATTAGGTCTTATATGCTTCTCTAAGCCTATAATAACTTTTATAGAGCTAATAACCCCTATCTAGAAGCTAGTCTTATTAAAGTTGTATATATTATTATTATAGATACTATACTTAGCTATTATCTCCTCTATAAGCTTAAACTATACGCCTATAATCTTAGGATCCTCCTACTTAATCCTCTAGATATCCTTTATATAATTAAATACTATTTTAAGCCTTTCCTTATGTACTATAAACCTATCTACCTAGTACTTACCTACTAGCTCTATACCCTACTTAGCTAGTATCTTATTTATAATATCTCTAACCTTAGCCTTTAGAGGTGTAAACCCTTATGTATTAAGGTTAAGGATATATTAGATAACTATCTCCTCTTTAGTAAGGGTAAGCTTCTAGCTATTAGGGGGTATAAGTAGTTAATAGATATATCTACAGTTTTAATACTTAAGAGTTAAATAGGGTATATTAAATATATTAGTAGTATACTAGAGCCTTTAAAACTAGCTATTATAGAAGGCTTAGAGAGTAAGATTAATTCTACCTTCTTAATTAGTATATAATATATTTTGTTATTAAGGCATCTTATAAGGATAAGGTAGTTAGTATTAGAAGACTAGGGTTTAATTAAATAAATGTACGCCTAAAGGGCGTACTAAAGGGTAAGTAGGCATAAAGAATCTGATTATCTACTATATACTACTGTCTAGAGTAAGATGAGATAGAAGCTTTTATGCCCCTACTAAGGCAAAGCTAAGGCAGGAGCCTTATTAGGAGCCTTAGCCTTAGCTAAGGCCTCAGCTAAGGCTAATCCTAATCACCTAATTAATTAATTACAATTAATTAGGGAATTACATTTAGATACTAGCAACTTTTTACTTTGTAAGTTAAGTATCTATATATTCTATCTTATTAATCTATATATAAGTAAGCCTCTCCTTTACCTACTTATTCTTTTTCTCTCCTTATATAAAGTAGACCTATAATACCTCTCCTATTTGTAATATCCCCTAGCTTCTCTACCTATATATAATTTGCCTTCCCTCTAGGGTAGTACCTATGCTTAGCATAGGCAAGAAGAAGTTCTTGCCTAATTATATAGGGGAGGAGGCTAAGATTATATATTATCTATCCCTTAAAGTTGCTACTATCCTATAGTATATACTCTCTCCTAGCTATCTTATAATATATATTAATTAGGAGGTATACTATATACAAGTATTATTGTTGTTATATAGGGGGAGGGTTTATATCTATCTAAAGTTAGTTAAGTAGGAGGTTGAGGTCTACCTCTCTATACAGGATTATCTCAGATATATAAGTAACCCCTAACAGCCTTTTATATAGCTATAGAGATTCTATAGTAATAGGGGGGGTAGGGGGGGGTTATAGTATTAAATTGCTATATAGTAGCAATTAATCCTTAGTAGGAGGAGGGGGGGGTTAATTAATAATTACCCTTTATATAGGTAATTAATCCCTAAGGGGGGGGGGAAGGTATTTAGTCCTTAGGGGGGGTATTAGGGGTATTAGGGGTATTAGGAGGTCCCTAGGGGAGGGGGGGTATTAATAATAAGTTGTTCCTCCTATAGGGGTAATTAATCCTTAGGGAGGTAGGTTATTAATAAATTACTCTATATATAAGTAATTACTCCTTAGGGGGGAGGGGGAGGGTAGTAGGGAATACTCTTTTATATAAGTGTTCAGAGGCCTCCCCTAGGGGGGGGAGGTTAAAACATTAATTAACGTTATTAACTAGGATTAACGTATTAACTGTAATTAACGTGTTAACTATAATTATATATTAATTAATATTAGTAGTAAGGCTGGGGTGTAGGGAATACTCCTTTATATAAGCATTTAGGGGGGGTAGGGGTTATAATAGTATTAATAAGGTGGGCTGCTTAATGAGGCTCTCCTCTATATAGCTACGTACGTAGTAGTTCCTAATCTATAGCCTATTATCTCCTCTACGTAGCTATGTATATAGTAGATAACTAGATTTGTATAACCTATATTAAATAGGAGATACTAGGGCATAATAAAGGCTTAGCTATAGGCCCTCTCTACGTAGCTACGTATATAGTAGGAGACTAATCTTGTCTTTATACAATTGGTTAATCTAGGGGTATATATAAGGCTTACTTAAGCCTCTCTATATAGCTATATATATAGTAGTATAAGCTTCTTTATACCTTCTCTATGTAGCTATACATGTAGTAGGTATAAGCTTTATTATATAGTAGTAGTTTTGTTATTCCTTACAAATCTATCTATTAAGGATAAAATCCTCTATATAGCTATATATATAGTATAGGGTTAGTTAACAGACTAATTAGTATTAGAAGACTAGGGTTTAATTGAACAAACGTACGCCTAAAGGGTGTACTAAAGGGTAAGTAGGTATAAAGAATCTGATTGTCTACTATGTGCTACTCTCTAGAGTGAGATGAGATGGAAGCTTTTATGCCCCTGCTAAGGTGAAGCTAAGGTAGGAGCCTTATTAGGAGCCTTAGCCTCAGCTAAGGCCTCAGCTAAGGCTGATCCTAATCACCTAATTAATTAATTACAATTACTTAGGGAATTACATTTAGATAGTTAGTATACTAAGTAAAAATTACTTGCTTAGTAATGTTGCTTACTTAGTAATAAAATACATTATTACTAATATTACCTTAGTATTAATCTATATAGGCCTCTAGACCTACTAATATAATAGATTATAATAAGTATACTAATATAAGTAAAGGAGTAGTATAGTAGGTAAGCTAGAGCCTAGCTAATTAGAACTACTAGCCCCCTAATAAGGCAAAGATTATACCCCTACCTACTAGAATTCTTAGACCTCCTAGTAGTAAAGAGTAAACTCTAGTATAGCTTTATTTTAGTATAAGAATATATATATTTCTTTTAATAAATATATTCCTACTAGATCTTCCTAGAAGGTATATTAAACCTACCTTAAGATCTACTAGCTATCTCTTTAACTTAAGTATAATAAGAAGATACTAAGCCTAGTATTTAAGGAGCTAGTATATTACTATATATATATTCTAGAAAAGATATTAATACCTTCTAGTAAGTACTATATAATAGCGCTGAACCTAAGATAAAGGGAGAGGAAGACTATAAGCTATAAGAGAAGAGTAATATATTTATTAAGAGCTATAAGCTAATATATTACTAGCCTATCCTAAGTAAAATATCTTTAGATAAGATAATATTATACTATATAAGTTAGACTAGCTAATATTTAGAGGGTGAAATTAATATATTTTCTCTAGTATACTAGACAGGATTAAGGGGAGCTAGTTACTTATCTAAAAAAGTATACTTTAAGAAATTAGCTTAATTTAAAGAAGTAGGGCACTATAACTTAAAGCCTAGGGGCTATATTAGTAAAGATATATAAGTTCTTATCTAAGGTATATCTTATATATAAAAAATAGATAAAAAAAGGAAATTTTAACTTTGAAATATAGAATACTTCTTATACTTAGTTAAAGATATTCTTAATACTAACCTATAGCTCCTAAAATACCTTAAGGGGTATAATCTACCTTCTCTTATTAATAGGAAAGTTATATATAAGATTAAGGTATATCCTTTAGAGGTAGATATTTACTAGATCTTACTACTATATTCTAGCTGTTAATAATTATAGTGCTATTCCTAATACTCTCTACCCTTTATAATCCCTAAGGTCTTACTTAGATACTTAAGTTAATTACTCTAGTCTACTATTCCTAGCTATTTACTATAGTATAGGTTATAGAATAGGTCTCTCCTACTCCCTCTTATATACTAAAGAGAAAGAGTAAGGAAAAGAGTAAGTAGAAAGGGGAAACTAAAAAGAAAGATAGGAATAATATAGGTAGGGTAGAGGATATTAGGAAAGAGATACTACTAGATATTATCTAAGACTTAAGTATTAAATACCTAGAAATAAGTAGGGAGATAGGATTAGAAGGCTACCCTAGTAGACTATCTAATAATAAGGCTAAGTAGAACTCTTAGTCTTTTATAGACTATATAATTATATCTAAGGGGGGGATTACTTCTCCTAAAAGGGTATACTATCTTCCTAAGAAAGGTATTAACTTTAATTACTAAATATTTATAGAAAACCTAGTAGGATAATAAGACTCTTAATTATAAGAGACTTAGGATATAGGAGTCCTTTTTTAAACCTAAGGTAAGTACCTAGTATCTATACTCTTCTATTTTTATTTTCTTAAAGATATTTAGTATATATATACTAATAGTAGCTAGAAAAGGGACTATATTCTTCTTATAGAGGATAGTAAACTATTAATACTAATTTATAATCTAGTTCTAGAAGATTAAAAGTTATTTTAGTTTAAATAGTAGGAGGTTAATAGGGTTAGTATTTATATAAGTTAGAAAGATATTCTATAGCTCTTCTCTAGATAATTATAGATTTAACGTAGATACTAAGTAAGTTACCTATCTAAGCAAGTTACCTACCTTATTAACTTTATTAACCTTTATAGTAATATATATTAATAATATAATAAGATAATATTAATATAGTAAATATATTAGGTTAAGTAGTATCTATAGTATACTTCTTGTATATTTATAAGTTATAGCCTATCTCTCTATAGTATATATAGTGTTGTGGTAGGCATAAGCTACCTGTACTTATAATTAATCAAGCCTATAGTATATACTATAGAGGCGCGTGTCCTCTATGCACTTAGTTAATTAGCCTTAATAGGAAGGCACTTACAGAATACTTCAATCCTCTTAGGGGTGAATCTGGGAGATTAGGCTTAGCGCCTAAGCAATATATAGTTTTCTTTCCTTGCTTACTAGGAGTAGCAGATAAATTGGACCCTACTTAGCTTTATAGTTATAAGCCTAGCGCTTTTAATTACAGTGATCCCTCTGTGTAATAAAGCTAGCTAATAAACAGGTGTTCTAGTTCTAATTATACCTTATAAGATCTACTATATCTTATACCTCTTTGCTAGTAAGCCTATAGCTCACCCCTATATAACTACTATAGAACCTACAGCGCTTACAGCAATACTCTAAGTACTCTCTAAGTGCTCTATCTATTATAATAAGTAACTATGAAGCTACTGCAGGAGCACAACAAAACCTCTAGTAGTTATTATAAACTTTGCTACGTGAACACTGCGCAATATCCTAATAATAATACCTATAATACCTCAGGCCCTAAGCGCCTTTAAGATAGGGCTTAATTACCTTAATAATTGTAACTATTACTCCCTATAACTAACAGACTTATATCTAGGGCTATAGTAATATTGATATATAATTACTGTATAACTCCGTTTAGCAAAAGAGTAACACCTCTACTACTAATGACAATTGGTATTATATAACTTATCACCTAGTTACTAAGCAGTGATATAATCTATTACTCTATACATAGCAAGTAACCTTTATACTACCTATATAGTAGCTAAGGAGCATTATAGCTAATATTAATAAGTTAGTAGTAATAAGTGGATAACCTAACAGCAGAGCTAAGCACTAACCTAAATTACTTATATCTCTAAATGGGTATAAAAGGATTAGTGGGAGTAATATAAAGCTCTTATATATTATCAACTTTAATCTCTATTATAAAGTCTATAATCATTAATAATTCTTTATTAATATTAACCCCCCCTTATCCAATTATTTACTATAGCTGAATTGGATTTCCTATTAGGTAGAGCGCTCCTTTAGCACTCTAAGCACTAGTCTCTCTAGTTTAGGTAACTTAAGTTCTCAGCTAAGATAAAAGGGGTATAGGATCTAGTTAATCCTAAGACCTCTACTACAATTATATTCTATAATTCAAAGCCTAAAGAGCTATCTCCCTATAAGGATATTATACTATTAATAATATAAGTAAGCTCTAGCAGCGCTAAGAGTATTGCCTATAATATTACTAAGCAATAATATAAGGATGAATTAATCCTTAGGATAGAACTAATAATCTACTAGAATAAAATAAAGGATTAGTAAATAAAAGCTAACAAGCTTAAGACGCTTTAGGCTATAGTAATTATAACAGTTTATCTATTAGTGCTAAACCTAGTACTTCTCAGTTAAATATAGAGTGGAAAGTACCCTACGCTACAGAAGCTTATAGTATTACTCTAGAGTATACTTACGCCTACACGCGACTATATAATCCAGCTTACTTAATAATAATATTGTAATTATCTTAATAAAGTAACTTAGGGTTTAATATTAGTATATAACTGGATTAGTTAGTAGTATATAATCCACCTCTAAGCGAGTATGTATGGCATCCCTGAGATCTAGGGTATAATAGCAATAAATAACTTCCTTGCTATGCTTACTGGTAAGCTTATACTAGATTAGGCACTTAGCTAAATATATATAATCTCTATGTACAATACTATAGGGATAACCCTACTAATAATAGGCTAGCTTATAGATATATTTATAACAATTGTTATAGAAGTAGCTATGCGCAATTAAGCGCTTAGAGGCACTACTCCTATATTTACAGCTACACTTAGTCCTAACTAGGATAGTAACTATAGTAGCTAAGGTAGTTATAGTAGATATAGCTGTAATCACAGCTGTAGATAATCAACAACACCTAATTAACCTAGAATAATAAATGAATACGCATACAGTAAAACGCTATACTACTAGTTACCAATCAAATACTATATCCTTAAGGTAGTAATTACTAATAGTGAATTCAAGGGTAAGAAACTTACGTATAAGTGACTTAGGTAAATCCTTAAGTAACTTAAGGCTTATAAATACAATCTAGTGTATAACTAATATAAGAAGGAGGGCATAAAGATTCCTAAGTTAAAAAAGCCAGAATTAGGTAAGCCTGCTTATCCTAGCGCTATTATTGCTATAATTATTAATTAAGACCTATTATATAACACTAATCAGGTCTATACTATAAGCTATAGTCCTTATATACTATCTATAAGTACTATCCTTAATAGTAGAGTATTAACCTATCTTGTTAATAGCGTTAAGCTACTAGTTCCTAGATCCTTTAAATAATTAAGTGATACCAAGCGCATAGACGCTGGAATAATGTTAATACCTATCTTAGGCTATAGAACTTATATTATTAAGGGAGTACTTAACAGAGAGCACAGAGTAAACACTAAGGATCTAAGGCTTAATAACATAGTAGTAGTAGAGTTCTTCTATATTAATATTATCTCTAAGGTGTAACTTGAGAATGTAGGTATATAGCACTTAGGTTTAGATTTAATGCTAAGAGTAGGAAAGATTAATACCCTAAATAATAGTCTTATCCTCGTAAAGCTCTATTAAAAGTTCAACCTTACTTTTATTAAATATAAGCTAGTTTCTATGTATTTATAGCCTATAGTAAATAAATCTCTAGTATTTATCTTATATAGGCAAACCCCTATAGAGTAATTAGATACTACACAGCTGTGATATATATATATAGGCTACCTAGGTAAGAATACTCTTAAAGCGCTAGTTAAGCACGCTTAAGGTGTAATTATTTAGGGTATCCTATAGATATAGTATAAACACTATGCATGTATATATATAACTTAAATAATATTACAGCATAAGCGTAAAACCCCTATAATACTATACTAGAGAATCTTATAGGATCTTTTTAATATGCCTAAGGGGAGACTTAGTAAGTAATAGCTACTTATTATTAAAGACCACTTTAGTAGCAAAATATACGTCTTTGTCCTAAACTTAAAGATACTAATAGTAATTATATAAGTCTTTAGGCGCTTTATAGTAGTACTCTAGGTATACTTTAGGCTTAAGATTATATAAATCCAATAGGATAATAATATAGCTACGCTACTATAGTATAGATTAATAGACTATATATAATAGATAGATGATCAAGGTATTAAACGTAAGCCTTCACCCCCCTATACTTATTAGCCTAATAGTGGCACTAAGTGCACTAGCTAAGAGATAATTATAAAATAAATCAAGATAAGAAATAGGGTAAACCTGCTAGAAAAACTATAGATAGAAATAGCCCCTGTAGTAGTAATACTCTATAATATAAGTCTATTAGCTATATAAGGCTTCTAATTGCCTAATAAGGTACTTGACTAGTAGTTTTAGAATTTCTTCTAATAGTATAAGCCTTAAGTAGTTTACTTAGCAATAGTGGATCTATACCCTAATTAGAGTGGAATCTATATATATAGATACTGTGCTTATCCCCTAGAGGTAGTATACACAGCTGGATACCACTAAAGAGCTTTTAAAGTAAACCTAAGAGCTTATATTAGATACTTAGTAGGATATATTATGTCTAATATATACTAAATATAGGTACTAGTTCTTAACTAAGTACTTATAATATAAAATATATTATTTAATAAGTATATCTTCTATAAGGGAGTAAAATAAGAAGTACCCCTTACAAAAGAAGATATAACAATAATAGTTAATATCCTTAGAGAAGAGGAGAAGAGCACTTAAGTAGAAGAAGAAGTAACTTTTAAGTAACTTCTATAGGTTGATAGAATGCAGGTAAATTTAGATAGAATTGCTAAGCCCCCTAAGCAATAGCTTAGGGGTAATACTCTAAGTAAAATAACTATAATAGGTAGCCAGCCTATACAACTTACAACACTTAAAGTATAAATCCTATATAGGATACCCTTAGCTAGGGTACTCTAGGGAGTGTATAAGGAGCTAGTAGTAACTCTATCTAGTCTCCTATCTCCAGAGCCAATGCTAGAGCTAGATAAATAAGTGATAGATTAAGGCTACTAGGAAGTATACCCTACTAGTAGGACTGGCCTATTAGTAGTTACGTAATAGCTAATATTACTAACCCCTAAAGATAACTAGGGTACCCTAGAGCTATAGAGCTGGGGAATAACTACCTCTTAAATAACTTTAGGAGTACCTATAGAAGCTAGCAAAGCAGATAGTATAATAAGTACTAGTTAAAAGACTAGGTAGTATAAATAATATATTAAAATATGATCTAGTTAGTAATAATGCAACTAAGACCCTTACAATAATAATTATAATAATCTAGGGGGTATATTAGTAATAGCGTATCCTCTTTTATACAATTTAGGAGATAAAGACTATCTACTTATTAGTAATATATACTTTGCTTAAAGCGACCAATTATTACAAGATAATAATAATAATAGACTCTAAGCTATAAATGAAATAGTTAGAGCAGCTCTTCTACTATTAAAGAAGCTATTTAAAAGTATATAGTATAATACTAAGTATAGTAATAGTAGGCTCTATTAAGACTAAATACTAAAACTACTAACTACCTACAAATCTCTATACTAACACTACCTCTAAAGAGATTTCCTAGAAGTGTATAAGTAAGAGATAGGTATAATAAGGGTGAAATATATATAGGAGGAGGTCCTATATAATAAGAGCTAAGCAAAGCCCCTACTATTGAAATAGGTCTTTATATACAAGTTTAATAGTAATAGCTACTTTATAAAGTATAAAGTGTAATTAGTAGTATATAGGGATCTCCAAAAGAGTAATATCCTAGATTTAACCTACGTAGCCACGCTTGCTACGCAATTATTTTAAACTACTATAGTAATTGCAGCAAAATTTGATCTAGAGATTAACTAATATAATATAGTAGGAGTATTCCTTAACGCCTCCGTCAATCCAGAGACCCCAGTATAGTATTAACTCCTAGAGGGCTACACGTGACCAGGGATATACCTTAAGCTTAAAAAGGCGCTGTATGGACTACGCAAATCACTACTACTTTAGTATACTAAATTCGCTAGGAAGCTTAAGGAGCTCAGACTCGTCACCTTAGGCAAAGAGCTATGTCTCTTCTTTAATAAGGAGTAAAAGAACTTTATCCTTTTCTATGTAGACAATATCCTTTATCTATATTATTGTAATAATACTAGCCTAGCAAAAGTGCTTTTTAATTAAATTAAAGAGGTATACAATATTAATAAGTAAGGCCCTATAACTTATTTCCTTAGTATATATATTATGCGCGACCAATTAAAAGGAATAATTAACCTAGTGTATAATACTTACATAGATAAGATTATAAAGAAATTCAATCTAGTAAAAGCCTCTAAGTATCTAGTAATACTACTTAGCGTGGAGGAGCTTTAGAAGAACCCTAGCTAAGTAATAGCAACCTAGGTAACTACTTACTGTGAAAAAAGGTGAAGTAGTAGAAGAAATAGTGATTGATTGATCGGTTGAGTTGCTTTCTAGTCTTGCTATCCCCTCTCCTTATATCTACTATTTCTCCTGCTTAGATAT
>ML977675.1:10654-102550 GCA_010015725.1 Amniculicola lignicola CBS 123094 | reverse complement strand
TACCTAGATATATTAGGATTAGCTACTAAAGATATTATATTAGGACTTCCCTAGCTATAAGAGTTTAATCTATAAATTAATTAGAAAAACTAGACTATTTTATTAGATAGATATAAAGATATATATATACCTAAGCCTATATATTAGTAGTACTGAATAGTAGATAAGAGTATAATATACCTTAATAATATTAGCTTAAAAATAATACCTTAAAAGGATTAACTTAATAATATATATATTATACCTATATAAGGATAGAAGTAAGAGATTATATAAGAAAAGGAGAAAGATATAACTCTAGATATCCCTAAAGAATATAGAAGTTTTAAAAAACCATTCTAGGAAGAGATAGATATATAAGTATTACTAAAATACTAGCCTTAGGACTATAAGATTACCCTAGAAGAAGGTAAGAAACTAATATTTAACCTAATCTATGCACTATTAGAGAAAGAGCTAGAAATACTTAGAGATTATATTAAAATAAACCCAGTAAAGGGATTTATATAACTATTAGAATTACTAGTAGAATACCTAATACTCTTTATACTAAAGAAGAATAGAAAACTATAACTATATATTAACTACTAAAAACTTAATAATATTATAATAAAGAATTAATACCTATTACTAAATATTAGAGAACTATAGGATTAACTAACCTATATAATAATATTTATAGTACTAGACCTATAAGGTATATATAACCTTATCTATATAAAAGAAGGTAAAGAATAGAAGATAGTATTCTAAATATACTATAGATACTATAAGTACCTAGTAATACTATTTAGTCTTACTAATACCCTAGTAATATATTAGGTACTTATAAATAATGTCTTAAGAGTATACCTATATATATATGTGTAAAGGTGGGAATGTGTCTGTTTTTGGACGTCTTTTGTCGCCACTTTTAGCAGCTGTTCTACCTTGCTTAACCCTTGCTGCATCGCTGCTTTTAGGGGAGGCTCTCCTTGCTTACGAGCACCTGCAAGCACTATTGTACATTACCTTACTACACCTAGTTCCTATTTCCTGTTTCCTAAGGTAAGCACACCTGCTAGTCCTTTATTAAACTAAATATAGTACCCCTTTCAAAGCCACCCAGCAGCCAGTACCTACTTAAAGAGGTAGTCTACCTACCCTCCTATTATTTCCAGCCCTGCTAATTAACCTTAACTTATTATAAGCCTCTTCACTTCTATAACTATTATTCTGTTATATTCTAACTTCCTCCCTTAATGTAAAGCCTATAGATTGCAGGAGTAAGGGAACTAAAGTTAATAGTATACGTGCCTAACTGACAGCTACTACTATTAAGATAGTAAAGGAAAGGGCCTATCCTATTACTACTGGCTCAGCCAATATCCTAGTTTAAACTATATATCCTAACCCTAGCAAAACCCCCTCCTTAACCTTAACTACCTATATGAGCCTTAAGATAGACTTAGATCAAGGTTTAAGTTCAAACTTAGATTTATACTTAGACCTAGACATAGATCTCAACACTCCGTCTAATACAGATACTAAGCTAGATATAGGATATAATCCAGATATCAGCTTATATAAAGAGTTAGACACGAAACTAGACTCTAAAGTGGAAGAGATAATAGGAGATATCTCTTACTTCAGAGAGGAAGGGCCAGTAAAACCTAGGTATACTAATTAAACTATAAAACTATAGTAGACGGAGAGTAGATTCTAGAAGAAGTAAGATATTATACAGCCCTCCTACTCCTTCTTATTATTCTATTCCCCTAATAAACAGGTGTTAGGTATTCTAGCAAGATCTAAAAGCAGATAAGATTAAGCCTAGAGGACCTAGTACATAAATGTGACTTATTAGTATTTAAATCGTACCTCTTCTAGCAGAAGAAAACGTCCTAAATTAAGAAAGAGAGCGCAATAAAGGCGTTTTAGAAATAAATTAGTATATACTATTATAATATAGCAGGCTATATAATAGGAAATAATATCCTAATAGATATCTGTAATATATATTATTACTATATCCCTCTATTGTATAAGGTTATCCTAATGGATAGATAAGTGGATACCCAGCCTAGGACTTAATAAGTCTAAGAAGGAAAAGCTTACAATGTTTGTTCAAGACCTCTATACTATTATTTATATACTATAGGTTAATAATACTAAGCTACTTTATAGTTTTATCTAGATCTAGATTTCACTCCCCCTTCTCCTTAGCGCAGCTACTACTATATAGCTAGGGGTACTTATTAAGAGTATAAGTAACAAAGGTAGTAATAAAGCTCTTTAGTTTAAGGATATATAGCTTATAAAAGTTTATAGTATTAAAGATCCTAACAAAAGCATAATTATAGCGAATGTAAACTTGGAGTATATTAAGAACAAGGAGAAGGATAGGACACTATACGTTAAATAAGAGAATAGGCTATACTTCCTCTTACTAATCCTATTTAATAGGAAAAAGTTTACATTTCAGCTAGAGGGATTCCCTACGCTCTGTATTATCTTATATATCCTAGGCATAGGTAAGGGTTAAAGTGTATTCTAAGACAACTTTATAAGCGTTCAACAGATATTTAACCTTATTATACCAGTAGAATATAATATACTCTGTATTAAGTAGAAGAAGGAAGTACTAGATAAACCATTCTTCTGCAACTTTAAAAATACTACTAAGGGTAGACATATACTAGAGGATAAGGCCTTTCCCTATGTAAAGTACTGTGATATATTTATATACTTAGGACGTATTACGGGATTCAAGGCTCCCTTAGAGCTATACCAGCTATAGTGGGCTTCTAGAAATAATATTAATAGTACGTGCACCTCCTATTGTGCGTCCTAATCTTTTATACTAAGGACTAATAGAATTTATTAGGCGTCTTCACTTCAGCAGAACAGAACTAGACTATAGGCTATACTAGTAACATATATAAAAGATACTATATACTAATATATATTATACGTAACTTCTAGGCTATCTATTTTAGAACTCCCTTAGAGGAGGAACTTATCTGATCTATTGTGAGTATAGGCTTATTATAAGACTAATATACTCCTACTAAGCTTAATAATAAGTAATAAAAGGAGGTATAGAATAACCCTTTGCTTATAGCCCTCTATAAAGAATAGGAAATATATAAGTATAAGCTTAAAGAGCAGGGCTTTTATCTACTCTCTAAGGTAAAAGGGACCTACCTATATAACAAATATAAAAAGAAAAAGAAGAAGATATCTAGTACCTATTAGTAATTATACTAATTACAACTTAATAAGGTCATTTGTGCATTCTATAACTCTATTAATATAATTGAGATAGCTAAGTAGCTTAGTGGAAAGACTGTAGTTAAAGTGCTAACGCTACTAACTATTAAATTTAAGCTTTAAGAGCAGGTAACTATAGCTGCTATACTTTTTAAGATAATAGAAAATAACAAGACCTGCATTAAGTTTGTCTATACCCTATCTTAGCTATACTAGCTACAAGAGACGCGTTGGCCAAAGGCTATAAAATATATAGAGATAGACTTTATAGTATTTGAAAGCTATGCAGCTTATTTGCTAAGGAAACAAAAGAAGATTAATATTGAGAGATACTAATCTATTATAAAACAAGAGTCTGAAGAAGCTAAATGTGAAGATATTATAGAGATTAAGTCTTAGCATCTATACCTAACTATGCCACCCTACCCAGTCTACAGCTTTTATTATAGTAATAAGGGTTTCTTATATAGAAAATAGATAAAAGTTTAGTAATAAAAGGACATCTGAAAGAAATACGTAGATAGCCACCTCTAAGACCCTAAATATTAGGGAGAGTTTAAATGTCCCTACCCTAACTATTTTAGCAAGCTAGATAGTAAGATATATTTTAAGAGGTATTTATTAGATATATATAAAATAGCCCATTGATTTATATAGACTCCCCCTCCACTATATAGATTAGTAGACTTGCTTAGTTTAGATTACTAGATTAGGAATTTGCGTACAATAGTAATATCTGCTAATAGTCTATATCTAATAGCTATAGAGCCTACTACTAGTATATATAGAGGCGACAGCGCTGTTACAAGGAGCTCTAGTTTAATACACTTAGCAGTTATTTAGATTACTATACAGGAAAGATATACAAGGAGAATAGATATTACTTAATCTTATTTATAAAGGCAGAGACTTTGTAGTAGATTTCTACTAGGCACTTTAGCTTCTATAGTAGTTTCAGTTCTTTAACAGGTCCCTTAAACGCGTTGTATACTAGTTTGCAATTAATAATAATAAAGAGAATATAAATAGTATATATACTTTGTAGGATTCTTCTTACTAATAGGATATACTAGAGGCTCTTCCTTCTACTAAATGGAACTAGACTATAGGTTATACTAGGGACACATATAAAAGGTTCTATATACTAATATATATTATATATAACTTTCAGTCCATCTATTTTAGTACCCCCTCTAAGGAAGAACTAATCTAGTCTATTACTAGTATAGGCTTATTACAAGATTGACGTGTACCTATAGAGCTTAGTGGTAAGCAATAGGATAAGGTATATAATAATCTACTACTTCAACCAAACTAGCAGCATAGCCTTAGGCTAGGGATTGTTATGCCTACCTAAATAAGTATTGATTAGAATGTAGACTATTACTCAACTTACGCAATGAACAGTAAAACACCTATTAACTATCCCTAGTCTCCCAATATTATTCATTTATCCCTCTATCTCTTGCTGGGCTAACATAGACTTACTAGGCTTATTAGGGAAAGTAGTAGTGGCAGATGTAGTGCATTGCTTACGATATTTCCTAGTACATCCTCTCCTATCCCTATATCTAAACTCTTCAAGCTTTTTAACAATAGGCTACGTCTCTATAGTAGAGCCTATATTAACTTCTCTTTCTATACTATAATTATAGCTTTAATCTTATCTAGCTATAATATTACAGTAAAGTTAAGGATATTATACAGGTACTTATACATATTTATAAGTTACATATCCTTATCTATAGGATTAAGGAATACTTAGGCAATCTTCTTTATATAGTACTATATTAATAACCTATCTACTAGGTTGAACTATTACTAGTAGATAAATAGTATAGCAGTTAGTATATTATAGGTAATAGAGAAGTGGTATATATTAATATTAGAAGGCGTATAGCTAGTAGAGGTATAGAACTTATAGAGGTAGTAGACTATAGTTACCCTATTGTATACGCCTTATAGAGAAGTATAGTAATAAGTCTTACTACCTAACTAGCTCTTCTACTAGCAAGTAAGAAAGGGGAAATAGAGCTTACCTAAGAGTGGGGCTTTTGTAAGCATATACTCCTTATCTAGTATTAGTACTAGTTTAACATTAGCTAGCTTAGTGGCCTGTAAGGTGATATATGCAATAATAGTATCTAGGTAGGGCTATATTAGCTTCCCAACGTCAGCAACGATAGTTACGTTAGGTGCTAGAGGCAGGTAAGCTTAGTTAAGGTTCACCTTAGGTACTAAGTGTATTATCTCTTCCCTGTACTTAGCCTTACCCTTAAAGAGAAGGTTAGTATAGAGTAGATTAATAGTAGCCTTCTTACCTATCCTATGTACCTGTAGCTGCTTCTTTATAATCCTCCCTACTAATAGTATAGTTGCTTCCTATACTGCCTTAATAATATTTAAAATATATACCTCTAGGGCTAAGGGGATTATATTCTTGCTATTGGTAGTAATACTATATATATTAAGGTATATTTTAGGGTTAATTTTAGTAGCTGTGGCCTATATAGGTAATAAGTCTTAAGACTTAGATAGGGTCATTATTAAGGTATAGGAGATAAGGGGTAACTAACTAGTAGAATATATTAAGGGTTATAAGAGCTCCTAGTACTATAGATTCTTATAAGTAAGAGTAAATTAATATAAGCTTAGTGCCTAAGGGTAAGGGGAGAAGTTAGTAGGAGTAGTAGGCAGAGATAAAAGTAAGATAGGGGTTAGTAGTTAATAATACTTCTGGGATAATATACCTATAGATAGGTCTTTAGATTATACACGCTTTAGGTGTATAAATAATAAATTATTAGGGCAGCAGGAGAGATATATATATAAAGCTATTAGCAGTAGTATAGGTAAAGGTAATATTTTAATGATTAAGGGGTAGTTATTTTAAATTTAGTGCCTATAAGTAGCACAGTCACAAATATTAGTATAATAAATAATAGGTACTAGAGCAATATTTAACTAACTATATTAATATAAGAGGTTCAGCTTTATTTTATACAAATAGACAACTACTAACCCTCTACTAATACCCTAACCTAAGTGCTTTAGGTATATAGGTCCTCCTCTATACTACCCCCTCCTCTATGCCACCCTCCCCCTTATGCCTAGTAACACCCTTAATACTAGCAGCCTTACACTTAGTAACTAGGACTAAGAACTCCTCCTGTATTATATCTGTAAGCTACTCTAGACAAATCTCTAGGTAGTACTACACCTAAGGACCTAGTCCTATAACACTTCTATTATATATATAAACTTTGTACTATAGTAACCCTAATATCAATTAGCACCTAGGTAGCAAGGAGGGATTATGCTAGTGCCTATTATATATACTTTAAGGACTCCTAGTATTAGTATCTATAAATACTAATGCAACTCAAATAAGAATTATCTAGCTATAACTTAAGTAGCCTCTATCTATAAAACTCTACTCTAACATTCAACTCTATAGTAGCTACTCTATAGTAGCAGCATACTTAAGGAGTAGGGTAGCTATACTTAGGGCAGTTACTATATCTTGCGCTATATTAGTATACTGGCTGTATTCTACTGCATAGGCCTCCTTAAGCTTTACTAGCATAGGGAATAGTTTTACCTACTACTCTATATTCCCCTAGTTAAAGTTATAATACTTGGGTTGATATATAGTTGAATAATAGTAGACTACTTGCGTAAATAACATTAGCCTATATAGTTATAATAATCTTTCTTCTTATACTAGATAATTGGGTATTTCGTAAGGGGCTAAGTAGGAGAAAGAGTCTAATACTAGGAGATAGCCCCAATTAGAGGACTATGTCTATTGCTTTGACATCTAAGACAGCGCCTGTTAGTGTCCATTTTCTAGTTCCTATTTCTTAACTCTCTATTCTAAATATAGCACTTTCTAGTATCTATTTTATCTTAGTAGAGGAGGTATTATTATAGTAACTGGCGTTATAGGGCCGTTAGGTTGCTAAGTGGGGATTACTAAAGCGCCCTGAATTACGCTATAATTATGTAATCTAATCTCTATAAATACAGACTTAGTATTGCTTCTTCCCTCTTGTTTTTGCCTAACACGATCTTTATTTATTCCTAGATATACTTACCACTTATACTCCCTTAATATATACTCTTACTTCGTATATATATATATACATCTCCCTACTACTAGCCTACTATCTGTTTTACTATTAGCTACATCTAAAGCAAGCTCTCTCTAAATTTACTCAACTAATGGCACTATCTTTGCCTACTATTAATACCTTTGCCCTTCCTAAACATGCTGTATCCTTAATAGTTTCCCTCTAGCCTCCTAGCCCCTCTAGTTTCCCTTGTCTCTTAATTCCTATACTTTAAATAGGACCTAAAACCAAGTATCTTGCCCTATCTTTAAAGTATAAATAGAGTATTAACTTTATACACCAAAGTACCAAAACAAACTACTATCTCCTATTATATTCAATTTCCCTTATTATATAGAGAGGGTCTTTACAATAGTATATTAGAGTTACCTTCCTAGGTAAGCCTAGCTAAGAAACTGGTTAGAAACCTTCCTAGCTAAAGCAATGGCGTAACTTTACAGCTCTATATAGTTGCATCGATTTTAACCCCCTTCCCCTTCTTAACAATGTTTATATCCCTGTTGCTCTTAAAGGTTTTAGCCTTACCCCTAAGCTGCTTTCCTAGTATTATATTTCAATTTATTTTATCTATAGCTATACTTAGCACTAAATAAATATCTAAGGGACTAGATAATATAATTTCATGTAAGTTAGTATTTTAGTTACTTATATGTCCTACTCCTCCTAAAGGTATCCTTTTATAGAAGTTTCTAGAACTTTATTAGATAATATAATAATGCTAAGATTGTTATAGCTAACTAACTAGAGCTGTATAGAGGTAGTCTAAGAGTTAGATTTCTGAAAATGCGAAGTTTATATAGGATAGGTTAATGAATCTACCCAATATTAACACCTGATTAACAATAGTTGCTTATATATAGTTGAGTTTAGACTTCGTGTATAAATATCCTTATCCTTTTTATAGTCCAGCTTCCAACAGGTCCTACCTACTTAGTGAAGGCTATTAAATAGGTATATTCAGTGAGTCTTGTAGAGTTGCATAAAGCTACCCCTAATAAAGGTATACTATAATATTTCTAGCTGCTCCTAGGGTACATAAGTCAATTAGCTTAATATTTTATTGTTAGGTACTAACATTTCTATTACTATAGTAGACTGTTATATATAATAGGACTTTGAATTATTAAGCTAGACTATGCTATATATTTGATACTAAACCCTAATACTAAGTTAGTAGTGTTATTATAGCTTGCAGGAAGCCAAGCTGCACGCTAGAAGACCCTTACTAAAACCTAAAAAATCTTTCCTTTACTAATAAGATGTTTTTAGTATCAAGGCTTTTATTACTACTATATAGTATCTAGTAAAAGGTAAAGTGCTGTATACTAGGGGTAATCTTAGAGCCTAATATCTTCACGTAATACTCTTTGCTGCTAAGATAGTAGGGTAGCAGAATATTTTATAAAACCCTGCCTACTTTATCCTTTATAATATCTTAGCAACTATAAATCTCATTAGAACTATAATAGATTGCTTCCTACTTGAATCTTTTCTTCTACTAACGTAGATACTAAGTGAGTGGCTAAACTAAGCGAGCGGCCACCTTATCAGCTTCATCAACCTTTGCAGTGATCTATCTCAATAACGTAACAAGATAGTATATTTTAGTAACTATTCTAGATTAAGTAGTATCTGCAGTACGCTTCTGGCAGGTTTGTGAGTTGTAGCTAGTCTCTCTGCAGCGTATGCAGCGTGCTAAAGCCTGCCGGCTTACACCTGATTGCACCCTATTCTAATGCTTTTCCTCCTCTAGCTGTTGCTCTACCTCCTTTTGAGCAATAATATCCTCTCCATCTGCCTTTGTTAGGGTGCCTCACTTCTGGATCCGCTTCTTTTTACGCTTTTTATGCTCTGTGGCAGCCTTATTTACTCTCTTAAGACTTGCAATCCACTTACGCATAAGCACAGCTGAGTGCACCATTACCTTAGCACCTTTTTTGAGCTGATTAAGCGCTGCAATTATAGAGGTAGGTGATGAGCTCTGATGCCTCTGTATCCGCTCACGGATCAACATTGATTGAGCCTCTAATTTGAGCGCGTTGCTAGGCGTTTTAGCTTCCCAGGTGGTAGCCTCCAGCGCAGGTGGTGTTGGCGTACGAAGCTTCACATTAAGCTTTGATATCACTACCTCTGGATTAATCAGGACTAGGCCAGCGCCTCGAAAGCTTGCGCAGATATTATCCTTTGTAATTAATTAATCGTAGGCAGCGCGGAAGGCTGGTAGGAATTTGAGCTTAGTGATGTAATTAATGCCGTCTCGGATCAGGCTCTCGATCTGACGCCTGTACGCGCGCTTCAGTGGTAAGAAGTAGCCTATATCAAGTGGCTGCAGGAGGTGCGATGAGTAAGGTAGCATATAGAGAGTATAGATATTATGTTCCTTACAGAGATCTTAAAAGTTGAGTAAGTAGTAGCTCTTATAGCCATCAAAGATAAGCAGCCTATAAGCTCTAACCTTCCTGCCCTCTATATGCTTAATAAAGTACTTTAGCCACTTAACTCCTATCTCATTAGTTATCCAGCTATTATTACTAACTGCAATAGTCCAGTTACATAGTATATCATTGCCCTTATACTAGGCAGAGAGGTAGTACTAGCCTATAAAGATAATGAATGGTAGGATTAGCCACCCAGCAGCGTTAATTCCCTAGATTATGCTGACCTACTTATAATTACCTAGCTGTATAGCCTTTAGCCAGCTACGTCTCTCTAAGCCAGTAATAATAAGGTGAGACAATATCTTACCTATAAGGAAGCTAGCTTTATTAAAGTTATAGGTATCCTTATTATAGATACTATACTGCGCCTTAGTATACTGTATAAGCTTAAACTAGGCCTTAATAGTCTTAGGATCCTTACAGAGGGCTCTCTGTTGATTGTACGGTTGGTTGTATTATATCTTAAGGCTTGCAGTCTAGTTAACAAAGTTCCTTAGCTAGTCTCTGCTAACCTATCCACCAGCACACTTAGTAAGTAGCTTATTTACCATATCTTGTACAATAGCTAGAGAGGGCGTAAATCCTTACGAATCCAGGTCAAGTATATATCTCTTAATTACCTCCTCTTCTAGCTTGGTAAGCTTCTTTAAATTTGGCTAATAATTGCGTCGTGCAGCAATTCCATCGCGTCGTCGTTGTAGTGTTGTTTAGGGGACACTATACACTTGCGCAGCCTGTAGAATATTCTAATCTAGGTTATTTTTAACAGCTGAGATAGCTAGCAGGATATCTGCTTCGTTGCAGGGCATTTGGACAGGTATTGGTGGAGATATTATTGTTGATAGGTAACGCGTTGCGAAAAGTTGATGAGGTAGCTACTTGCTTAGTTTAGCTGCTTGCTTAGTATCTACGTTATAGTAAGAGTGTAGTACAAATATATCTGCCTTTAATAATTCTACGCTAAGAGCTAGCTATTAGCCTACCTAAGTAGGCCTTTACTCTTTCATAAGGAATTTCTTATTAGGCATCAATACTTTAACATATTTATTAATATACTTTGCTGATAATTTGTAACTCTGTTAAGTATAGCTACTATATACTTTACCCTATAATCCTTTATACCCTACTAGCTTTATTAATAAGGTCTTATTATTAAGGTAAGTATTAACTGTAATCTTTGGTATTAGTAGCTAATAGAAATTTCTAATATATAGCCTACCTCTGATCTCTACTAGGCCTAGCTGTACTCTCCTTAATTTTATTAAATTTGTTCTTAAACCTTCCTTATATCCTATATCTAGGTACTATAAGAGATTATTATAGCCTCCTTTCCCCTATCTTTTATCTCCTATAGCCAAAGTGAATACTAGGACAAGCCTATCTAATAACTATACTATCTATAATAAGACTTGTATTTTAGGAGTTATTAGTTATAGTAGTAAGGCATTTACAGGTTCTTCTTTACTCTCTCTTTAATACACCTTTAATATATTTATTAACAGGTGGATATACAGATAGGTAACAAAGCCCTTGCTAGATATAAAGAGAGGATTCAGATTTTCAGATTTCCTTCAGACAACACAAAAGAGAGGATAATATGGTTTAAAGGCTATTATCTTTCAATCTACAACTAGGAAACAGAAGAATACTAAACGCATATAATGAATAAACCTTCTATAACTATATCTTAGCCCTATAAAGTACCTGCTAGGTATTTAGTTTATATTAGAGCTACTATAGTTTATTTCAAAGTTTAGGAGGATATTTCAAGCATTTCAATTTATCCCCTAAAGAAATCTGTTAAATAGTTTCTATTGTTATTACTACACTAGATGGTAAATGAGACATCTTGTATCTGGTCTTTTAGAAACAAACTTAGCCAATATCCTGTTATATTCAATCCTTAGTCTCTCTCCTACTTCTATAGTCAGCTATTCTTAATAGCTATTCAGAATAGCTTAGGTATTTTAGCTATGTTACTAGCAGGCGCATTTGTATAAATATCCTTTATTTCTTTTAGTAAATTATTAGTATTGTTAATATGTAAATACCCTAGGCTTCTCCTTACCCCTATTTTCTGTGGATAGAGGTAGTAGTATATTCTTAATATACTTTTATTTCCTATGTTGTATTACTCTACCTTAGGCCACTATACTTATTAGATTTTTACTTAGATATATACTAGATTAGAACTTACCTTCTAAAAACCTATTATACGTTTAATCTCCTTATAATAGGTGTTTATCCTTTAGTATATTCAATGTATCATAAATATTGGATAGCTATACTACTAGATAGCTTAGCTTAATAAACTTATCTATATAATTAAAAGTATTGCTTAATATTAAATTTGCCAACTATATACTTAGGGGGATAGTTATAGCCTAAGAGATTATCTTATTAGGTATTAGGGCGCAAATGCGCTTATATCTCTCTCTTATTAATTTCTTTCTTACCTTAATTATATCTGAATTAATACTTAAGTCTTAAGGTCCTCTAAATATAAATTTTATATTTCTTATAAATATCCTATAATTCTTAAGGTTCTTATTAGTAATAAGTTTACTTCTAGCTAATATTACCTCTATTATAAATCTCTGCCTATCTATATAAGACTCTGCCTATTATTTCTTTAGGGATTTAACCTCTACTAGAACAGCTGTAGCAGTATTACTAAGCCTCTAGCTTAAAGTCTTAAATATCTTATACTAATCCTTGAATAATTTGATCTTCACAGTCTAAAGGCTCTAAATAAATAATTCAACTTTGTTAATAAGTACGTCTAGCTGTATTATATACGTAGACATTGTTATACTATATATTTTTTACGACTAGTAAGCAGGAGGCTAAATTAAGGTGGAACCTTATAATAGCGCAATTTTTTACAATTTATTATTTAGGTGGATATTAGTCCTAGCTTCCTTAAATATATAGTGGGATTAGTTCTACTAAGGTTTATAATAGTTGGGTAACTAGGGTATAATAAGTAGTACTCTCCTAGGTTTATAAGCGAGTCGCCTAATAGCTAGAGTACCTAATAATAATACTAGATTACTACTATTAGAGTTGAGATACAGCATCCTTAATATAAATTAACACTAAGACCTATATAGTATATAAGCCTCTTTATACCTATAAAAAGGAGATTAGTACTAGAACTATAGATAAGGTAAGTCTAGAAGTATAGAGTATAGGGAAGAGGGAAGAGGGACGTAGTAGGAATATAGGTATAAGAGTTTATAATGTCTGTTGACTATTCTAGTACTAGGCTTGTCTTTTCTTATCTCTCTAAGAGTATCCTTAGGTATCTTTATTGAATTAACCCTTTAGAATTCCTCTTTTAGTAGTACTAGAGTCCCTAGAGCATCTCCCTCTTATAAGTACTATTACTATACTAAGGCATGTTAAAGCTTGCATTTCCCCCAATTTACTGTAATTAAAGCTAAGGTAAAGATAACTAGTACTTATATATAGATAGCTTGCTTACAGCTATATAGAACCTATTTTACTACCTACTTCTAGTAATTCCACTATTAGTTAATATATCTAGTCTTATACTTAGATAGATACTTATGCTTATAGGCTTCCCCCTTTTTACTTTTAATACTAGCTATACCTTATCACATGCCTACTATAAGTAAGTAATATATTTGGAAATAAGAAGGATAAGTAGTAGTTATTCCTAGACAGTATACTAACCACTATATAGGATAGTCTTTACTACTATTAAGAGTCAATCTATAGTAACCTCCATTTACTATACTAAAGATAGCTTAAACTAGTTACTCTTATATACTGTAAAAGCTCTAAGGTAAACTTTATCTTCCCCTATTCCAGCTATATTTTAACCTTTAGGCAGAGTTACCGCTTACTATACCTACTGCCAATAGCTAAGAAAACCCCCTATTAGCTAACTATAGCTAACTAGGTAAGCAAGGTAGCTTAAGTATAGTAGCCCCTGAGGGGGGCACCTGCAGCAGCTAAATATAAAAAAATACTAGTACTAATAGCTAAGGACCTCCTATTAACTTAGGTAATTATCTAAGAGATACTAAACCTATAGAAGATAAAAAGTAGCTCTAGTAGGGAGGTTCTAATAATTCCAATAATAATCAAGGATGAGTATAGAGATGAAAATTATCCTTTTACTATTATCTAGACCTAAATGCAAGTGTATTCCTTAACTTTCTTTAACTATTATATATAAGTGAAGGATGAATATTTTTCTGTACAGGCTACGCAGTAGAAAAAGGTTATATACTTAGGTATAGCTCTTAGCTTTATTAAGTTCTACTACGTCTGCGCTTAGCATATAACTATACCTTAGTCTTTTATTCTATAGTAATATAAATACGCTGTACTTATAAGCTATATTAAACTTCTTTCTAATATTAGTACTGCTCTTTGCCTGTATTATATTACTATACACCCTTATACCTTTAAGCTAAGGACTATAGGATCTTGCTGTAAGTAAGGCTCTATAAGGGTAGTCTTATATATAAGACTAGGGGTAAATAGTACTATATTAGTACACCCTCCCTACTAAGTTAGAAAAAAAGATTAGATTAGAAGTTTACTATTAGGTATATAGAGAAGCTGTTAAATTACTAATTATAGACTAACGTGCTGTAGCACTTAGTAATAAAAGGGGTAATTACTAGGGTAATTGTGCACCTGCTAAAAACTGTAGGCTTACTATTCTAACTTAAATCTAGAGAACTTAAGACTAGGCTAAGAGATATTGCTATCCTACTACCCTAGATATAATCCAATCTACGTAAAAAAGTATACTAGGAGATAAAAGTATACTTAGAAATATAGAGAAGGGGAACTAATTAAGAGTACATAGAGCTAGAGCTAGGCTTAGTTATAATCTACCCTAGTATCTATTATAAAATGTTAAGTGTCCCCTTTGTTACTTACGTCTCTAATATTACTCTAGTTACTAAGTAGTAATAGTGCCTTAGGGATCTATACCCTACAGTTGCTACTATTTAGAATCTACTTCTTTAATTACTATATAATTTCCTAATTGTAGAGGCCTATTCTTGTTACTAGCACTATTACTAACTATGCTTAGAGTTTCTAAAGCAATGACAGGCTCTTGCTAGGTTAATTGAGCTATGCTAGGTAAGGGAGCCCTATCTAATCCAGTAGTCTTAGGCGTAAATAGCTACCTATTCATTGCTTTAAGGCCTCTAGAAGGGGTATAATAGAGCTAACGTCTTTTGTAGGGTTGCTATTAGGAAAACTATATTTTAGACTTATCTAGGAACTGGATATTTCCCTTTACTAGCGCCTTAAGCAATATATATTCTTAAAGTAAGTTAATAAGCCTACTACTACTTATAGGAAGCTCCTTAAGTCTATAGCTATATGCCTTTATACCCTTAATAACTATAACTACTATAAGGTGGTTAGTATCTGTAAGGTAGTTAGGATTTTAAGAGGGGGCTTCTATATTCTAGTCCTAATAGTTATAAAGTAATTTAATATCTTTAGTAGAGAGCTTCTTAAGGCTATAGTATATTAGCATTGCTACTATTATAGTATTATATAATATACTCCCTACTTACAGCTCCTATTTCTAATAAAGAGCCTATACCCCGCCTCTCTGCAAGCTTAAAGTATACCTTCTTTCTTTTATACTATTCTTTAATAGTGTCTTTACTAACTTTGTATTCACCTATAATAATATCTAGTGTTTTACTCTAGGTACTCTATCCTTTCTAGAGCTTCTTATAGGTCTTAACCTATTCCCTAAGCTACTTAACTTTATAAGACCCTAAAAGAAGTAGTATATAGATCCTAATGCGTAACAGCTCTCTATTAGTCTTAGATTTATCTAAGCCCTTAAACAACTTTGTTTGTAGGCATAGACTTTTAGAAATAAATATAGGGTCTTAGGTGCCCTATATTATCTTTAACTTGTCTCTAGGTGCAACTTTACCCTAACTAAAGGGTACTATAGCCTTTACCAGATGATTAAGTCCTTCTCCCTTTAGCTTCTTCCCTTCAGAAAATTCGGTTATAGACTGGTCTAGTTCCACTACTTTAGCCCCAGGTAGGAACTTATCTGGTTTTCTGTTATAAGGTCTATATTTTGCTAGGATAAACTATAGATATTATTCCTTTATCCTACGTTGAAAGAATTCCTAGAAGGCTTTTTTAGTAATCTTCTTTAAATTAGCTTATAACTTTCGTAAGTAGATCTAACCTATAGGTAATCTAATAATATTAGAGGGCTTAAGGTAGTGCAATATATATAATAGATTATCAACTATATAAGGGTTTATAACTTCTAGATTATCAGCCTTATATAAGCTTACTATAGCCATTTTTTACAATAATAGCTAGGAGACCCAGTATTCTCTAGTTAAGGGGCGTGATAGATTAGGATCTTAGAGGGGATATCCCCTCTAAGATCCTAATCTATCCTAGTTAAGACTGCGCCTTAGCGCCTCCTCCCTACCTTAGGCCCTACCTTAAGAGTACTAAAGCACTTCTATAATAATATGCGCTAGCCAGCTAGGAATACTAAAAGTAAAGAGCTCTAGCTTTAGTAAATATAGATTACAAGCTACCTGCTAAGTACTAATCTTAAAAGTAAGAAGCTTTCTTAAGTAGGTATATTCACCTAGGATATATTATAAAGGCTGAGACCTCCTTTATCCTTTACTCCTTAACTTGCTACCTTTACTAGTTACCTTCTATATATCTTTATTACCTATATTCTCTTTATATATACCTTTCCTCTTCTAGCTATATTTTATTAGTTAGATATAATAGCCTACTAAGTTATAAATAGGGGTACTTCACAGCAAGAGAATAAGTATTTTCCTTTTAAATTGGTAGTGCTTAGTGAACGTAGGGTAGGCAAAATAGTATTAATTAACAAAGTGCGTTCTACAGGTTTTCAGTACATTTACTATAGTCTAATAGAGTTCCTAGTTAGTTAATAGTATATATACTAGGTTGTATAAATCTACAACGTATATAGAATAATTTATAATACTATTTATATATAGGAACTAGATATATAAGCTAGAGATTACTAATATATATAGTAAGGATATATATATAGATAAGATAATAAGTAAGGCTAACAGAGCCCTTTATGTCTATAATCTCTCTAATCTATTAATATTTAAGAAGATACTACAGCGGATACATAAGGTGAAGGCACTAGTTAGGGATAAAAACCTAAGCTCTACCTTACCCCCTTATGCACCACCTGCCTTTATTATAGTTAGAAACAAGTTAGATAGGATTAGCAAACATAAGGTCAACAGAGAGGAGGAAGAAGCTAAATGCTTAAACTATAGATTTACATTAGTCACAGCTAGGGGCAATATTGAATATATGTTTTCTACTGTTATTATTGAATATAGTAGATGTTCTTCATCCTGTAATAATATAAATAGGACTAGCAATAATACAGTATCTGGCTGGCTTTGCAGCTAGTTTTAAATAGCACTGTTAAGGAATTAAAGAGTCTGTCTACCTTATCCTTATAATAGATTAGCTTACTTCTCCCTTACCTATTACTCTACACTTCTTAGCAGATTATGTATTATATACTAGGAGCTGTTATAATAAGCTATACTAACCTATAAGTAGCCTATATAGGAGCTGTGCTATAATAATAACAGATTAGCTAACTACTATCCGCCACCACTAATCTATGCAGCTAGTATCACTTAGTAGATCTATTTTCCTTTTGTTATAGCGTAAAAAGCTGACTAGATATAGAGTTAAAGCGTTTTGGCTTATAAACTCGTAGAATAGTATATCCAACTCCTGTTTATAGTGATATAGAGCAAATTGGACTATAGAATTAGCTAACTTAGCTATATTAGAGTCTGGTTGTGTTTATAACCCCGCCTAATAAGTAGTTGATTATCCTTGCACTTTACCTGCTTTACCTTAATATCTGGATAATTACCCAGTTAATTATGAATATTATTAACCTACTTATACATAGCTCAGAAGTCTAGTCTCTAAGACCTGTTGCTACTTTAGGCCCTATCCTACTCTAAAATATATTATATATGTACTTTCTCTCCAACAAGGCTATGATATCCTTCGTTTCTTACTACGTCCCTTAGTCCTTCACCAGTTACTTTCTACAAGCCTAATCTGCTCTTTACTACTTTTTAATACTCTATTTAAGAATGAAATCTCCAACTCTAGAGAACACTTCTAGTCCTCCCCCTAGAATATAGGTATATATCCTGTCCGTTTCCATTTTTAAGCCTAACTCTTCCTAAGGTATCTATAATTATTAAGATCCAGTGATTTAGAACTAGCATACTAGTTAAAGCAATAACTCACGAATATTAGGCTTTAACCCCTACTATCTCTTAAAATATCTTCTAGTTTTAAGAGTTTAGGTAGCTAGAGTTTCAGCAGCTTACTGGTGCTATAGACGTGCTTAATAACCTACTAGAGGGGCTCTATAGTAACATAGAGAGACTCTTCTACCAATTAGAAGCTTTATAGGGGATTTAAGGGAACCCTAAGGAGAAGATTTATAAAGTATTATATACATCTACTAAAGAACTAGAAATACTAGCTATAGCTTTTAGGGGTGAAATATCAAAGGGCAGAGCAATAGCAATTAAAGAGAGAGAGAGTATAAACGTTGTACAAGGTAGATGTATAGTAGGATTGGTTTAATATATAAAGGGTATTATAAGATTTTAAAGGCTGTAAATAGGAGATAGGTCTACTTGTCTAGTTGTAGTAGGTTACTCTATGTTATCCTATCCTGTGTACTCTACTTTGTTGCATTTATTATTAGGTTTATAGTAGAAATAACTGAAGGTTTACGCAGGCTACGTAATGTATAATATAACTGGGATCTAATATTGTTATAACGTACATCTTGTTAATACCAAATAATGAATAATCTAATAAGAGCTTCTAGCCGCCTATCTATAGGTATTAATAACAAGGATACTATATAAACTATAAGTACTATATACAACTATATATTTTAGGGTACTAGCTGTACTATATATATGCCCAGCTCTAGTTTAGAGGCACTCTATATAGTAGAGGGTAGACTTATATTCCCTTGTTAATAAGATAATATAATGTAGTTTTTCTATTAGTAGTTTTTTAGTCACTTACCTAACCACTAAATCCCTTTATCTTAACTATAGATATAGCGCCTGCTAACGAGTTTCAATATATAATAAAGGTGGGTTTATATACCTCTCTTAACTCTCTAGTAACCTTATATATATAGGAAAATGTAGATTGCTTTATAAGTCTTGCTTTCAATGCCTTATTAGGGATAGATTAAACAAATTAGTAGAACTGTTATAAATGGATATATAATGGGTATATTGAGGCCTTACTCTATTGTATATTATAGGCCTAGTATAGTAGAAGACTATAGAGAAGGTTATTTAGAGCGTAGTCTCTATATATTTCTGCTAGCTATATACCTTTAATACTAACCCAGCTAGCTCTTTAGAGGCTATAGGCTTTATAGTAGACGTAGAGAAGGGATATATTCTTACTAATAGGGTGAGTTGTTATACACCTCCACATAATTAGAAGAAGTATTAACCTAGAATAGTATGTTATTGGAGCTGGACCCTTTACTAGCTCCTATATCTTTTATAACTATAAAGAGGTATATATAATAGACCCTTTATAGCACTCTACCAGCTAACAGTATAGTATAATATCTACCCAGTATATCGCAATCCTGTGTACAACTTTGGTATTCTGTGCTTTAATCCTAAAAATATTAAATATATGCTCCTTAGCGCTCTTAAACTCTGCCTAGACCTAGCTAAAGTAGGTATAGAGATCTGAGTTGTAGGTAACAACGCCGGTAAGAAGCTTAGTATTCTCTCTAGCGTAATTAGTTCACTAGACTATAATACCCCTAAGTATAAAGAAGGCTATTCTAACTTTAATATAAACTACATTTAAGCTGCAGCTACTATAAGTAGCAGAAGTTCTAGTAGTCCTATTATTAATAAGGATAGCTATATAGTTACTTTATAGGTAGGTAGACAAGCAGATAGAGTAGTAATAGACTACTTCTTCCCTCTTAATTAAGCCCAGCATATACTTAAACTAATAAGGAATAGGCAAGAGGTCCTATATAGAACAATTTAAACCTAGTAGACCCTAAAGCCCTTTTATAAATACTAAAGACTTAGTCTCTCTGTAGACACAGAGAATACTATCTAAATAAAATTCCCTAAAGAGACTGGTATGCTTATAGCAGAGATAGTCCTTCCTAAGGGACTAGGATCTTCTAAGGTTGAAGAGGGTAATCTTCTTATTAAAGTTAATAGTAAGATTGTTACTTAGTTTATCTAACTTAACTCTATCCTTAACAACAGTATAGGTAAGATAATTTCTCTTATTATCCAGCGTGTAGGCAAGGACATAGAGGTAGAAATTAAGGTTGAAGACTTGTATACTATAACCCCCAACTACTTTATATCCTTTTTAGGTAGCTTATTCTATAACTTGTTGTACCAGTAAGCACACAGACATAGCGCCTTATTAAGAGACTCTAGTATTTATATCTAGAAAACTTAAGTTTCCTTTAGGTTTGCAGATGGATATAACGCTAGCTAGTTAGTTTAAATAGTAAATAGTAAACCAACACCTAACCTTAATGCGTTTATTGAAGTACTGGGGAAGATTCCCAATAGGCAATATATTAATATTGGCTTTAGGCACCTCTACGACCTCCACCAACAGAGAATAGGCATTACCCCTATTAACTAATATTAGTATAAAGATATAAGTATAGCAAAACGTAATAACAAGACTAGGCTATAGGATTTCAGTATATTAGGTAAGGCTATTCCTGCTATTCCTCCAATTGCTCAGTAAGCTAAATTTATCACAATAAACTCTGCTTATCTAGATACTACTAATTTTATTCACAGCCTTGTTAGAGTTTGTATCCCTATGCCTATAAAGCTTAATAGCTTTCCTAAGGTAAAAATATATAGCTCTAGTTTAGTTATAGATACAGAAAAAGGTTTTATACTTATCTCTTACGTACTTATCCCACATTATCTCTATAATATTAAATTGACCATTACAGATTCCATTATTATTAATACTAATATTCTCTTCCTGCACCTATTGTAAAACTATGCAATTATTTAGTATAATATATTATTAGTTAATGCGCCTGTAAAGACTCCTAAGTTCTCTACTAACTTCATCAAGTAGGGTTAAGAAGCCATCTTTTTTGGGCTAAATTAGGACTCCCAGCCTGTTGTTGCAAAAGTGGATCAAGAAGATTAAGCATTATAATTATAAGTAATACTAGCTGTTTAGGGTTTATAACGTTAACGCTGGTAGTATATAAGAAGGCGACGTCCTTCTTACTCTTGATAGAAAGCTAATTACTAAGGCTTAGGATCTGGAGATTATGTACAACAGTAATTACCTTAATGCTGTTGTAATACAGAAGCAAGAAGAGTTACCTATTAAGGTTTCCACTGTTATAGCTGAAGGCCTGGAGACTGGATAAGCTGTTAAATTCTATAGTGCTATCCTTTAATACCTATATCTAGCTGTTCGTCAACAGATTTACAAGGTCTATTTAGAGGTCTATATCTCCTCTTAGGCTCTAGGATCCCTAGCAGATATAGTACGTAATTAAATACTTCTTATATTTCTAAGCGCCTACTAATAAATTATAGTACCTTTTACAACCTATATAGTTCCTAATATACATTAATAACAAACCAGCTCCTAATCTTAATACCTTCTTAGAGGAAGTAAAGAATATTAGAGATTATAAATACTTCTGTCTCAAGCTCAAGAACTTTAATAGCATCCCATTCACCTAGACTATAAAGAAGGACAAATACTACTTCCTAACAATCAAGTATGTTAAGAGCACGTTGGGCCCCCTTAGCTGGAAGATAATCTTTTATAATATACCTATAGAGGAGATAGATATAGGAGGCCCTAAAGATACAGATTCTGAGCTAGTAAATAATAGTAATATCTAAGTTAGAGTCCCTAGTTCTAGTAGTAGTACTGAGATTTATATAAGAAAAGATTAATTTATATAGAATACCTTATTAGTCCTTATCCTTATAGTCTACAATCTTGTAATTATATTTAAACTTAGTATTTAGAGGGATATAAGTGTAACTAGCAAAGGAGGGGTAGACAGTTAGCTTATGTCTTTAGCACTCTGTTTTAGAATAGATAGTACTATTAAGTAATCTGGATTACTACTGCCTGTAATATACTCTTAGACAATATCTCTTATATAACTAGGGTTTTAGTAGAATAAATAATCTAATAGGAGCTTCTAGCTACCTACCTTACTCCTATATCTCCGTATATATAATCTAGATTAAAGAAGAAAAGGTAAAGGTAGTCCTTATAGGGGTCTATATAGTTGCATTATAGGTAGACTAACCCCCTTAGGGGCAGATATGCAATTCTACAACTATTAAAGTAAAGATCTCTAAGTTGTTATAAGATATATCATTAGGTTGTTAGGTAGATTACTAAAAGAAGAAATACAAGGGTATATATATAGGTGGTCTCTACTACTAATAAGTCTTAGGCTATCTAGTAATAGAACTATAGATACTAAGCAAATGCTACCACCCCAGCAGCTAGCTAAAGAATCTACCTATTATCCTTGTACTTATTAAGAGATATTATATACTTCTTAACTAGAGAACCTTTTTAACTTACTTACTCCTAAAGCTTAAACCTAATACCTAACAAAGAGAAACCTGTCCTCCTATATACACTAGAGAAGTAGAAGGGCCCTATTAAACTACAACCTTAGCTATGCTAATATATATACTAGTATGTCAATTTGGCATATCCTAATAGTAATAGACAACTAGCAGAGAAGAAGGTTGTGGGATTTAAAGTAGCCTTAGGCCCAGAAAATCAATTGGTGGAAAAGGTACACTCTAAAGGCTAATATAACCTTGAAAAGCTTATCCTAACTACTAGAGCTGTATTAAAGATAACTATATTTATAGTAAGCTTAAGTATAGTTGCATATCCTATAAGAGGTTGGGATAGTTTATAGCTAGGATTTCTGTTAATAAAGTCTAGTAGTAGTACTAAATTTAAAGTCCTACTCTAATATTAAGATATATACAGGTATAGAGAGGTGTAGATAAGGTACCCTTTACTATAATAGAATGTTGTCCTAATTCTATATAAAAGCTTAAGTAAGTGTAAGCTAATGGGAAATATATAGAACTATTAAGTAGCTTATAGAAGGATTCACTATGCACTCTTTCTTCTTATACTAAGTTATCTAGTGTTAATAGCTGCAAAGTTTACGTAGCCCCTAATCTCCCTACTCTTAGCTATCTTCGCCTATAATAGTAGTCTTAATATAGGTAGAATACATGTAGGTAGTCTTTGCCGCTCTGTTTTGGGTAATCTAGGACTATTAACACTAAGTAAATTCACCCCCCCTACGGCTAGCTATTGTTCTCTAAGACCCAATATAGATAGAGACTAGTGGATCTAATTCATCTTGTATACTCCAGCTTGGCCAATAGAACCTAATTAGATAAATTATGAGGATAGACGCATTACGGAGTATTCTAGGTAGGCCTACCTAGTATCTATAAAACACTGTCCCCAACTCCTATCCTAATCTTAAAACCTTGAACCTTAGACTTATTACCTTAACTATAGAGACATACCTTTAAGGTACTAATATAAATAATTATCTGCTAGAGCGTATACAGGTCCTAGGTTTAGATTAGTATTTTTTTTCTTAATTTAGTTACTAACTTACCTACAGATTAGGCAAAAGCTATATAGAGGGACAAGAACCCATTAATTATATAGTGGTTATACGACCTTCAAATTATTAATAAGGGGACTGGAATTAAGTTGGAAAAGTAAAAAAGTTCTAGTTAGTAGTCTAACATGCTTCAGGAGCTGTTTAGATGTATATCAAAGCCTAACTACCTAAAGCTATTAGTTAAGAATGTTCCAGACCTAAAGCTATTGGTTAAGGATGTTCTAGACCTGAAGCTATTAGTTAAGGATGTTCTAGACCTGATCTAATGATTCCGACCTAGTGGGGCTGCAGTTAAATCGAATAACACTGTAGTAATGCGGTGGTAAATAAGGAAAGGGCTGGGGCATGGTAAAGCAGTTTTTATACTCCTTCAATACACTGCACTTCTTCTGCTTCTAGCTACCTATCTTACTGCTGTGTCTCCGTATTTGTGATCCAGCTCATGTCTCTACTATATAAAAATATACATTTATATATTATAGTCCTGCAGAATACAAGAGATTCCTGCTTTTCCTAGTATAGTCTATTTAACTAGGTGAGCTGGTGTCCGCAGCTCCCTATTAAAGTAAGGTCTATGCTTTCTTTAAGGCTTTCTAGCTACCCTAGTGGATGTATATAGTCTAGCTGTGCCTATAAGTCAGCTCTTATTTAAATACTCCCTTCCCTATAGTATAAGCGCCAGTGTTATCCAGTATTTCTAAATAATAGAGAGATTTCAATAATTATAACAGAGCTGTAAGTAGATAATAATAAGGAGTAAGGTACTATAGCTATTCTACTTTATACGTAGTTCATTTCTATAGGATAGATAATAACTCTAGTAGATCTCTATCTACTCTACTAACTAGAGATAGTCCTGTATAGTATTAAAGTATCTTTTTATATTACTAGTAGCTTTGGAGCTCCCTCCTCTAGATCTATACCTCCTACTTCTTCCCTATAGCTTTATAATCCCCTTGTTCCTATTAATAGTATATTAGATTATAAGTATGTTAAAACGTACCACAATTTTCATTAAGTTGGTATTCTCTGTTTCATCTATTAGTAAGCTGCTAGATATCCCTTCTAATAATAATATATATAGCAATGATATTGGGTGGACAGTGCTTATAGGTATACTAGTACTTAGTATACTATGCTTGAATAGTATATTAAAGATAAGAACATTTGTAGTAAACTTAATATACTTTATAAGCAAGTTGGGAATATAAGTGAGTTAGGAACTTCTCAACTTTTCGCAATGCGTTAACTATCAACTACAATGCCTCTACCAACACCTATTCAACTGCCCTGCAATAAAGTAGATATCCTTCTAGCTATCTTAGCTATTAATTAGTAGTAAGTAAAGAATATGTATTAAGCTACAATCTTATTTAGTATTCTAGATAGTATGCTGCGTAACTAACGTACTGGAAAGCCTTTATAATGTAACTATAGGCCTAATTCAAAAAAGCTCTCAGAGCTAGAGGAGGAGGTTATTATTAGATATATACTTGACCTGGATTTATAAGGATTTCTGCCTACTCTAGATACTGTACGCAATATAGTAGATAAGCTACTTACTAAGCGCAGCGCTAGTAAGGTTAGTAAGTAGTAGCCTAGGAACTTTGTCAACCAAATAGAAAAGCTTACAATATGATTTAACTGACTATATAATTACTAGTAAGCTCTCTATAAGGATCCTAAGACTATAAAGGCCTAGTTTAAGCTTGTACAATGTACTAAGGCAGAGTATAGTATCTATAATAAGGATACCTACAATTTTAATGAGGCTAGCTTTATAATAGGCAAGATATTATCTTAGCTCATTATTACTAGCTTAGAGAGACGTAGTTGGCCAAGGACTATATAGCTAGGTAATTGTAAGTGGGTCAGCGTGATCTAGGGAATTAACGCTGCTGGGTGGCCAATCCCACTATTTATTATCTTTACTAGCTAGTACTACCTCTCTACCTAGTACAAAGGCAATAATATACTATATAACTAGGCTATTGCAGTTAGTAATAATAGCTGGATAACTAATAAGATAGGAGTTAAGTGGCTGAAGTACTTCATTAAGCATACAGAGGGTAGGAAGGTTAGGGCATGTTAGCTACTTATCTTTAATAGCTATAAGAGCTACTACTTACTCAACTTTTAAGAACTCTATAAGGAGAATAATATCTTTACTCTCTATATACTACCTTATTTATTATACCTCCTGCAGCTACTTAATGTAGGCTACTTCTTACTACTAAAGCGTGCGTATAGGTATTAGATTAAGAGCCTGATCTATAATGGCATTAATTATATTACTAAGCTTAAATTCCTACTAGCCTTCTACGCTGCCTACAATTAGGTAACTATAAAGGATAATATCTGTGTAAGCTTTTAAGGCGCTAGCCTAGTCCTATATAATCTAGAGGTAGTGATATTAAAGCTTAATGTAAAGCTTTATACGCTAATACTACCTACGCTAGAGGTCACCCTATAGGAGGCTAAAACACCTAGCAACGCACGCGAACTAGAGGCTTAGTTAATAATAATCTGTGATCAGATACAGAGGCACTAGAGCTTATTACCTACCTCTATTATCGCGGCGCTTAATCAGCTTAAAAAAGGCACTAAGGTAATAGTATACTTAGCTATACTTATGCGCAAGTGCATTATAAGTCTTAAGAAAGTAAATAAGGCAGCTACAGAGCGTAGAAAGTATAAAAAGAAGTGGATTCAGAAGCAAGGCACTCTATCAAAGGGAGATAGAGAGGATATTATTACTTAAAGGGAGGTTGAGAAACAATTAGATAGGGAAATGCGTTAAGGCAAGGCGTAATCAGGTATAAGCTAGTAGGCTTTAGCACACTGTATACGCTGTAGAGAGACTAGTTATAACTTACAAACATATCAGAAGCATACTATAGATACTACTTAGTCTAGGATAGTTACTATATTAATATTATCTTGTTGCGTTGTTGAGATAGATCACTACAGAGGTAGAGAGGGTTAAAAAGTTCCCAACTTGCTTATATTCCCAACTCGCTTATAAAGTACGTTAAGTATAGTTATATATCTTAGTAGAAGGTGGGATGATTTGTAGCTAGGACTTCTATTAATATATTATTACTTCTTAAGTATAGGTATAGAAGGTATTACAGAGATATATAGAGATGGTGCCCTTAGCTGTAATATAATAGATATATACAGTAGTATAAGCTAGTAGGAAATACATGTAATATTGTGTAGCTTATACACCCTACACTCTTTTATTACCCTAGAGCTTGTTTCTTATTAGTATACTAAGTTATACAATCCAATCTCCCTATTCTTAGCTATCTTTACGTTAGATAGTAGCCTTAATATAGGTGGAATAAGAATAGATAGGGTAGAGAGGTAAGGTTCCATCTCCTACTATACCCTTGTTTATACTATAGAATCTATAGTATTTATAGCTATTACCTTTATAGGGGTTTACTTAACAAGGCAAGATTCTATATGTTATTGGTAGTAACAAGACCTAGGTGATACTTACTCTAGTCCTTACTAACCCTACTTATATATAGGTTCTAGATAGTATCCCAATTCTATGATACAACCCCAATCCTGGGTATTATCTAGTGGGTTAGGCAAGGGGCTTAACATTATACTGGAGATACTAAAGAGGAGTTATCTAAAAGTAATAGACTACTTAGAAGGATTATAGGCATTAATAACAAGGATGCTATGAAAACTATGACTAATATATACAACTGTGTATTTTAGGGTACTAGCTGTACTATATATATACCCAGCTCTAGGTTAGAGGCACTCTATTTAGTAAAGGGTAGACTTACGTTCCCTTGTTAATAAGACTATTACCTAGTATTATATAAGTGCTACTAATACGCTTTAGCCTATAAGGTCTTCTAATCTATACTCTGCTCTTTGCTGATACATACTAGTTACTTCCTACTTCTTTTTCTACTTACTGTTTCTCACTTTACATATTGCCACTTCCTACTACAACTATAGACGTCCTAAGCTAAATACCTATCTATACTTAAGATAGCTAGGAACTATTCAAAACCTATAGGAAACTCATGTCTGAGTATATCTAAGAAACTACGAAGTTGCACCCTTTCTAGGGAGTTATTTAGAAATTTAAAGTAAGTATCCTAGACCAGGCTAAAGTACTATTCTCTAGGAACTAGTTAAAGCTTAGTATCTTATGCCCTATTGTTATCAATTACTTTGGGAAAACTACTAAAGACTACTATTTCTTCTAAATTCTATTTAAGAATTCTACTAATTATACCCTCTCTGTTAGAATTAGAGTCCTACTTAGTATAATAGGCTTAAACTACTATATATTCACTATTATTTTAGGGTATAATCCTAAAGACAAAGTAATCTTTTACCTCTATATATTGTTAGGCCTAGATACTAATAACTTCTTAAAAATCTTCATAGGTATATATACGCTGAATCCTATTCCTATACTACTTAACCCTAGTAGGCAAAGTTATCCTAGCAGCCTATTAGCTGAACAGACCTTCGTTCAATTTAAGGGAGTTGACCTCTTTGTTTAACGCCAGTGATAGCGTAATTCATAAAGCTACTGCAATAATCTAGGGCACTAGAGGCAATACTTTGTAGTCTAATGTTAAAAAATCTGTGCTAGATCCATTGATAAAATCAATATATTTGATAGATATAGATGCTTCTACAGCTATTGGATTCTTTTAAAGATAGGCCTTCTATTACAGAGTTTATCTGAACTATCTACATGAGCTAAACAGTATTCTTAAGTCTATTAATTTTTATGCACATATACTATGCATACTAGTTAGCTACTATAGGAATTTATAATAGTATAATTACAAGGATTAAAAATTTGTAGTTAGAGTATTCTTTGATCTAGTGTATATATTAGCTACAAGATAGTATATTATTAATAAGATTAGGATCTACCTGCTAAACTCAACCTAGAGCTAATCTAAATATCTTAGGGTGCTCTTAAAGATATTACCTAGACTATATAAGTTTATATATACTATAAAGACTTTAGACTTATATATTACCCAGATGTGCAGTATCTACGCTGCTAAGCCTAGAATAACTAATATATTACCTTGTTATATTTATTATTATAGGGGCGTTCTACTAGGAGGCCTCTATAGGTATTACTAGCTGGGCTTATACAGATGAGGGAATAATATAGATATACTAATTACTAAAACTTGAATAAAGAGAGTTAGAAATACTAAACCTTGCTAGAGTGTATATACTTTATATAACCCTTCTAAATCTAGTATAGGTTTGCCCTCTGCTCTAACAACAGTTCAAGGTTATTATATAATAGGCTAATAAGGAGTTTATTAAATAGGCTGTAAAATTTAAAACTTGTAAAAAACATCAGTAATAATAGCAATAGTCCTAGTGGTTTAAGATTAACTGGGGTGTCTATTGTAATAGGAGTAAAGTGATATATTACTTATACCTTAATTCTTACTATGCCTAGACAAGGTGCTAGCTTTGTTTCTAATCTCTAGGTTAGATCCTGTATTATACTAAGGATAGTATTATTTACTACCCTGTCCTTAGGTTTCACTGTTCTAGAAGGTATTAGATAAGAGGCGCTAATATATAGAACTACTATATCACCCTCTTTACTAACAGGAAGGTTAGCCCTAGTACTTTACTAATACCCTTATATATACAGCTAGGGTGATTTTAGTATAGTTAACTAGACCTATAATTCTTAGTATACTTTAATAACAAGTAATATATTAGGAAGGCAGATCTTCAACTTTCCCCTTAGTCCTAAGGGGTAGGTAGTGTGCTCCCGGTCTATAACCCCTGACTAGAAAAAATCCTTAGAAGGTAATTCAGTATTGCTATAACCTAGGTACAGACCCTTAGCCTCTAAACTAGTGCTATAAAGTCTCTAGTTCCCTAGTATATAGAGTGTAAAGCCTAGTCTATAGCGTTTTACCCCTACCTGCTATAAGCATAGCTGTAATTTTTAGGTCTTACAATAGGCAGGTAGTATTGTCCTTAGGTATATAACTATTGTGAAAAGATACATAAAGTATACTCTATAGCTAGTTTATTTCTTATATCTCTATTCTATTATATATAGTTTACACCTAACATTGCTATAACTTAAAGCGCTCTATGTTTATATACACTGCTATACTCTACCCTATTATTCTTACTATGTACTGCTGCTACAGTAACAACATCTATATTTTATAGCTTTCTATAGCCTTAGATACTAATTCAAGCCTTACTTATACATCTATAATTACTAATCTATAAACCCTTCTACTCTTTAACTACTTAGCTAGCTCCTTTACTACCTTATAGTATAAGCCTACAAGGTCTTTATAGAGAATATAAATGTTATAAAGAAGGATAAGGAAGAAGTTATAGATATTAGTGCTAACGTCCTAGATATTAACTATTAACTTAATAACCTTCCTACTAATTGGCCAGCAAAATACCTAATAAATAAATACTGCCAACCAACTAAAGAGCCTAACTATAGAGACTAGTCTATCTTTACTACTAGCTCTATTAAGATAGGCAAGGCTATTAAGTAGCAGGACTATATAGTTGAATTTCTGTATAGCCTTCCTATTACTATCTACAACCTACGTTGTAGTAAGTAGAAGAAGTATAATACACTTATAGCTAATAACGCTGCTTTCTAAGTGCAGGTTAATTAGGAGTTAAATGCTCTAGAAAAAGTAACTGTGATTTGTTTCTTCTTTAACAAGAATACAAAGAGTCTAGTTTCCTTATTAGAGCTGGGAATCTAGGTATAAAGTAACAAGGTTATATACTACTACCCTGCTAGCTTCTAGAAGGGAGGTAATATCCGTATTATTTGTAAATGCTATAGAATCCCTTTTACTAAGACTTTTGTCAAGTTAGTTCCTAAGATTATTACTATGTTATATGATAAGGGTATACCAAAGAAATACACGCTTCCACCTATTCCTACAAAGATGTGAGTTAAGGACTTAGATACTATACTCTAGAGTATACCCTCTTTTCCTATTATCTATCCTTTGTTTCTTTCCCTACTTTACGCAATTTCCTTCTTTAGGTAGATAGTTGGCCCTATAAGAACTCTTTGCTCACCCTTTAACATTCTAAGTTTATTCTCTTTTTTCTCTAATTAAGATAACTCTGTAGCACTATACGTGTAATATATTTCTAGCTTTATTAATCCAGTTTTAGGCTTATAGCCTTTTATATTTATTTATAGTTTACTTATAGACATAAGATACTAGTAATCTATTATTTAGGTATAGTAGGGTAGCTAATATATAGGTGGGATAGATAAGTTAGTAGAGTACTATATAACTTGTAGGCTTATAGTTACAGAGGTCTATAGCGTCTAGTATACATTTATAGTAGGGGTCTAATTAAACTTTACGCTAAGCTATATTTGCTTTATTTATCCAGCTTATATACAAAGTCCTAAACAGGAAAGGCTTATACGAGATTTCACTTCTTAATAATAAGGGAGGAATTATTTAAGTTTGCCAGTTATATCTACCTTACTAGGCTCACCTCTTAGTGTAAGGCTGAAGAAGAACGTCTCCGCTAGGAAGCTTAAGGTTAGATACTTAGAGAGTAGGAAGATTATATAACTCCTGCTCTACGCGCTAGTTAATAATAGGCCTTAAACTTTTATAAGGAATACTAGACAAATTAAAGTCTTTCCAAAAAGATAGAGTAGTCCTAGGGAAAATATATAATATATTAGGGTCTATAGTACTTACAGCCTTACCTTACTAGAGTATAAGTAAGATATTAGGCTATCTAACTATTGCAAGCTCTATAGAGAGCAATTAGACTTTTTCCTTACATAGATTCTGAAGATATTCCCTAACAAGCTAGAAGAAAATATTAAGGTATACAAGTTAATTCTAACCCTACTAACTAGCTAGTAAACTAACCTAAGAATAAATACTGCCAACTAATAGAAGCACCCTACAGAGGCTGGTCCGTCTTTACTACTAGCTCTATTAAGATAGGTAAAGCTATTAAGTAGTAGGTTTGCATAGTTAAATTCCTATACCCCTTTCCCATTTTTAATAAACTAAATAGAGAAGGGTAGTTCCTTTTTACGAGGTGGTTCGCCTGTAGTAGTTCTATTAACTATTATAATAGCTAGGTATTAGAGTGTTATAGTGGCAAGGATAAAGGGCTTCCTAGACTTAAGCTACGCTTTATAAGCTTAACCTTAAATACCTAAAATACTATCCAGCTAGGTAATCCTATAAATCACTATCCAAATATATATAATAGTAATTATAACACAGGGATTTATCTCTAAGAGCTCTACCAGTGTTACCTACTCTTCTAACTACTGTATAATAAATATTTCTTCAGAATCTATACTAGATAAATATAGCCTAACTTAGAAACAATCACAATTATTATCCTTCTTGTCATCCCTACTAACAAGGAAATTAATTATACTAGCTAGTAAGTGATTGTGTAAGTAGATAATATCTAGTATATCTATTAAGGAGAGCTACTAGTACTAATAGTAAACTAGGATTTAGATAGTAGGCCCTTCTAAATAAATTTGCAACTAAGTAGAAACTAATTATTATATAAAGCTGTAAATATAAGACTAGTATAAGTTATAGTAAGTATAATTAGTTAAATTAAAGAAGGGTATATAGCAGAGTATCTTAGTACTCTCCTAGGCCTCAAGCGTATTATCTGGGGATTAGAAGTCCATTACTAGGACAAGGTTAGAGATAATATAAGATACTCTTTGTATTAGGTATTATAAGTTATTTAACTTAGAGTATACCCTGTGCTGTCTTTTTGTAACTCCTCTCCTTAGGCCTAGGGGGTTCTTTCGCCCTCTAACAGTCTGTGACTTAGGGGAACGAAGGTTAATATAGTCTCCTATCTTTTCTAGGATTAATAATACAAAGATATTGCTATCATTTTCCTTGATAGTACTTTAACGTCGTTCTATAAGCTAGTTAAATAACTGAGGTCTAGAGGCGTAAGCATCTTTACTAACCTAGCTAATAGAAATAGATTAAGACTAAGTGTATAATACTTTTAGGAAGAGAGGTAGAGCAAGGGAAACTGGAATAAGTTCTACTACTCTTACAAAGGCAGGGAAACTAGTTGTATTTATACTGCTTACAGCACTTAACACTTTATTTAAATCTAGTGTTAGTGGAAGTATCTAAGAGCTGTTATATACACAGCCTCTACTATAGTGTTTAAAGGAGCTTTAAACTAAGATCTTCCAGTAAGGCTTATAGGGCATAGGCATCCCAAAGTAGGGCACTGCCTACTAGGGTACCCTTCTCTATGTATATCTGCTGTACTAGGCTATAGAGACACCCTGTTAATAGTACTTAACTCTCCCCTTCACCCTACCTTTAGAGCTATGCTATAATAAGGCGAAATTCTTATATAATAGACATGTATTTAATGCTGTTCAGTACTTTAAACCTAATGTGGATAGTGCTACTAGGTACCTAGCGTAGTCTTTGAACTCCCCAATTCTGCTGTTATTAAAGTGCCCTATAGTTCCAATGAAAATATATATATATAATAGTATAATTATCCTTAAATATAGATAGGTAGTAGAAGGAGATATAGTAGAGGATAATCAAGGATGTTGTAAAGACCATATAGAAGGAGTACTTTAATATCAAGTAGGAGACTATAGGTTACGTTAACAAGGATATTAGCAGGCCTTAGAATAGTGTGAGAGCTTTTACAGTAACTCTTATTATAGGCGTTTTATGACATTATAGGCACTTCTTTATTAGGCTGCTAAACGCTTATGTCCTAGGGCTTACCTAAGCGCCCTGAATTGCGTAATCCAATCTCTAGGAATAAAGACTTAGCAGGTTATCTAATGCATATTACGTGATTTTAAACAGCAACTACCTATGAATATAATAACCTACTATATATATAACTATGTTTTATAAGTATAAGTAGGTAGGAATACCTCTCCTTATTACTTATTACATCTTACAGCCCCCCTTTATCTCCTACTATACTCTGCGCTCAAGCATTTTTTACTAAACCTTTTTATTCTTTCTTTTACTACTAATAGTTATTCTTCTTACTACCTAAGTAAGATAGTGGATTTATTTTAATAGCTTTAGACCTATATCTAGTAGAGGAAAGAGATATAGAGGAACCCTCTAGGCTGCTAGGTACAATAATATATAGTAGTTATAGTGGATATTAAGGGTTAGTATTATCCTATGTCTTGTAAGTGATATATAAGTAATAATTTCCCTAGAAAAGAAAGTGTTATACAAGCCTCTCTAATTAACAAGTAGTATAACAACTATGAAGCGGACCTGTAAGAAAAGTGGGGAATTATCAAGATAAATAGCTATAGAATAGTTATATATCAATCAAAGCTCTATATACTTAGAGAAGGAGATTTTAAGATATCTTTCTTTATAAATTATCTCTCTATACTGTACATCTCGTGACCTAGGGATTAACCTTAGGGGCTTCCTAATTTCTTTTAAAAAGTAAATCAGGAAGACCCCTGTTCCACTTCCTGCACGTGATATATGTAAATTAGAAAGGGTCTTCCTAATTTGCCTATAGAATAATAGAATAATAGAATAATAAGTTAGAAACTAACTTATTCTCTCCAGATTCTGCTACAGGTAAATAGTGGGATATTAATACATTTTGTTACATTATCTTTATATATAAATTGTTGGAGGAAAACATTACATAATCTACTATTTATTGAATATTAATCTTACCCTAGAACCCAGGTATTTAGGTCTAATGCAACAGATATATCAAAGTATTCTAATATTTCAAGTAATTGGTTAAACCTAATACTTTAGCCTTGAATAATATTAGATATATTAGCAGGAGGCGCATAATCTAATAGAAGCAGTAAAAATGCATAGAATCTATTGTAATTTAATTCTGTCTAAACTTTAAAAAGTAAACCTAGTATCTACATTATATATTAGAGTATATCTATTAATATTAATAGGGATATTATACTGTTCCTTGGGCTGTAGAAAAGAGAAAGCTTAGAAAATAGATCTAGAACATTTTCTAAAACTATTTTTCTAAAGATAGATACTGTAAAGGATCTTTCTAATAGGGTAAGTACTAGTAAGATACCTAGGGTTGGTTTTCGCGGAGTAGTAAGGGACTTAATGACAAGGGGGAGGGAGAGAGAAGGTAAGAGTGAACTATAGTAGTAAAACAACAAGCTAGTTAAGTTCAAGGAGTTAAGTAGTTTGCTGGATAATAATCATAGGATTTACTTAAGGAGGTAGTAAGGTAGATTAATTAAGTTGAATATACTGAACTATAGGGGTTTAATATCTAGTCTATATACTCAGTGATATACATCTTACTTAGTAGTGCTTAGTAGTACTAAGAGGTCTAAGCTTATTAAGTACTTATTATGCTACTAAATCCTTAAGGTCCCAGTACTATTTATTGCTATTATCTCACAGATTTTATCAACTTATTTGGTAAGGCTATAGTTAAGAAATATTCTTCTTATATAAAGTATAGTTGGGTATATAAGGTGTATCTATATTTAGGAAAGTATAGTAAGTATCTACGTTATAGGCAGTAGATTTTTACTTAGATAATAAGAATGTTAAGATATATAGAGATCTCAACTTTGCCTTAAGGCAGCTAAGGGAACTATAGCTTAGAAGGTTAATCCTATATTTAGTAGAGACTAAGACTAGTATAGCTTAGGGAACTTTAGGCAGGATGGAGTTATAACTATCTAATAACTCCTTATTATAAATATTGTAGTTTAGCTCTACTCTACTAAGTTTCCTAGAGTAGATAGTCTACTATCTTTATAATAAGAAACTTTTGCTATCCTAGATTCCTATTACTTTAAACTAAAGCTCTATAGTTTTATACTTGCTTTATAGGTTAGATATATCTTAAGGCATACCTTATCCTTGTATACTTTAAAGTCTGTATCTACTAGGCCTATAGGCCATCTGCCTGTAATATACTTAGCCTAGTAATACTCCTTACATTTGTTGTTATAGCATTAATGCCATGCCTAGTGTTTATGTTCTACTTCCTAATATGGAAAGTAATGGATATAGTAAAATTCCACTTTGTATTTGTCCTTATTAATTGCTGTATAGGTGGCCTTTCCTGATTAGCTTTTTACTTCCTCTTTTTCTTCTTAATAAGCTGTACATTCCTGAATTATCCAGCACTAGTTCTAGTCCTTAGCCTAGTAATTAAATGTATTGTCTGTAAACCAGACGGGTTACCCTAGTCTCCCCTAGATTCCTAGTACTTCTTGGTATAGATAATAGGTGTTAGGGCCTATAAGTAGTAGAGGGCCTATTACTAGACAGTTATTGCTATTATGCTCTAAAGTTTAGCAGATCTAGTATTGTTCCGTTATTCTTCGTGCACGGAGGGTGTGATTGCTAAGTTATTATACTATATTGCTAGCGTTTCCCTAGGGCTGTATTATTACCACCTTTAAGGATTATACTGTGCTGACCTTAGGTTTCTTTCCCTCTAGGTAATCACTAGGGTAGAGGGTATGCAATAGTTGTGGCTGGAGAAGAGCCTAATCAAGTTACTAATAATACCCTATAATGTAATAAGAGCACGTTATTATAGGTAAAAGGCAGAGAATAGTGGAAGATTTCCTGTTAGGCAGTATATTAGTAGCAAAATCTTTTAACTTAATGCTTTATCTTTATTCTTGCCTTAATTAACTACCTACTACCTGAAAACACATTTCTACAAAATCTACTATAAACCTAATTACTTATTGTACCTAGCTTACTGTATTATTAGAATTAAAATAATAGCAATGCTGCCTATAGAGATATTATTAATAGTATTTCAATTTGTATAGTATAGATCCAATTGATTTTATATACTAATGTACTACAAAGTGTCTATAAGTAACCCTAGTATTACTTTACTTAATATGTTAAGCATTTTAAGCCTAGGCTAAGCATTACCTGTACTACAAATTGACTTTTTATACTAATAACTCTTAGGAAGTAGCACTATTTAATAAATGCCTATCCTATAGTGCTAGACTGTGGGTTAGGTAGTATATAAGGGATCTAATATTTGTAAATTACTCCCTTCTACCTAATAGGAGATAATCTAAACACTTACTATCCCTATATAATACTCTAGAGTATCCTAATACCTATAGACTTAGTCTATAGCTATTTACTAGTTCTAAAAGTCTTATATACTAGATTTTATAGGTACTACTACTAGGAAGATTAAAAGCCTTTAGGTATACTTGTAGGATAATCTAGGCTATATTCTCTTACCTATTCTTAGACTCCTTTTAGATAATGCTCTACCTAGTAGTCTCTATCAATATCTTGTTTGGTACTAGATGTTACTAGAGTATTTTCACGGAGTTCTAAGTGAGTAATATTCCTTCTATTACGAGTTTTTCCCTCGCTGGTTTTCCTCTCTAATAGCTCTACATGTCTATTTTACGTAAGATATGCTATTCTGTAACTTTCTATGCAACTTAGGACTTCTTAGAAACTCCCTTTAAGAGCTTGAGATAGCAATCTCAGCATCTACAATGCTTTCTAATATGTTTAAAACTTGTTTACCCTAGGCAGGAAGACTTTTAAGACTAGAGAAGCTTATATTACAGGGGTTTAATGTATTTCAGCTATATACTCTACTTGGATTATTTATTAATATTAAGGGATTAGTTAATCTTACTCTGTGGAACTGCTTATAGATAGACTATTTTATTGCTAATCTGTCTAAGAGTCTACAACGGATAAGCCCAAATACTTACTTAAAATATCTTGCTATATCTTTTAAGCAGCATGATATACTGCAACTAGATACCTCTTTAGAAGCAATTGTAACATTGTGTAAATTAAAGAGCTTCTATATAGTATTTAATAGTTATATTTAGTAGAGAAGCCTCAGTCTCCTAAGGTTATTAGTATCTTTTTCATATTTTCAAAGATATATTGAAGAATTCTATAGTCCATCTCATAGCTTTTAAAGCTTAGCTAGCTGTATAAACTTGCAGCAGCTAGGTATACAGGTTAAGGGATATCTTTTAAATCTAAGTATATAGTTATCTCTATAGTCCCAGATTCCTTACTAGGTAGGTTCTTTTACTATTTTATAGGTACTAAATACTAAAAGCTATTAGGATAGATTAGTATATATTCTAGAGCTGCAGCTCCTTTATATCTATAGAGAGGTTAATTCTAGGCCTTATATATCTAGGAATAAGGATAGACTAATAAAGGACACTGAAGACTTTACTAATAGACTTTTTCAGTTTCTTAAGAAGTAAAATTATTGCAACTATCTTGTGGGGCTTATTATAGGATGTTAGTTATAGAGAAATCAAGATTAGAGATATTAGATTTATTAATTAGGCTTCATAAGAGGAATATAGGTTAACGTCCTTGATAGTTATATTACTAAAGCTATTCTATACTCTAGCTAAGAGTTCTAGGAACTATTTTCCTTATATAGTCTTCTAGACTATAATCTAGGAATAAAGTAGTATAGTAGGCTACTAGGATAAGCTGGTGGGCGTATCTAACTTAGTTTTTCTACCTAGTTTTACATAAATTGTAGTATCAATTAAAACGTCCCTAACTAGAGGGTTAATAAGAACGGGTTAATAATTTAAAATGCCCTTATATTATAACGTATAATGACCCAAAGATATATATTCCAAGAATATTCACTATAGTTACTAGCTATAGATTCTAAACCTTTAGTTACTAAACTAGTAGCTTATACTACTATTTTATAAGAACTAGATATTAATATTAAAAACAAAATATCTGAAGTACTAAAAGACTGCAAGGCCTTGGATAAATATCTAGGTATATAGGTAAAAATTGAATTTAAATACAAGAGCGATAATCCTGACAAATTTTTAGAATATATCTATTAGATATATACAGAGGAGTTCAAATTTAGAGATCTATATACTATCTGTGCTAATAACTATTTAAAATATTTTAAATATAGAAGTAGTCTATGTAACACCTACGAGACTGAAAAGAAAAAGAGTTAGGATTAAGCTAAAAAGGATAACCTTGAAGGCTAAGGAGAGGAAGCTAAGAAGAAGGATTAACTAGAAATAGATGTCTAAGAGAGACCCTTTAAGGAGGACAAACTAGATATTTAGGACAATGAGATTAAGAAAAAAGGTCAATAAGAAATAAAAGAGAAAAGATCTAAGAAAGGAAATTTAGAGGTTGTACATAAAACATCTGATTTTCTAGAGATAGACTTTGATATAGACTATAGTACTAAGACTTTTAAGTGTATTAAAGTCTATATAAATAATAGTAGTATAAAAATATTTCATCTTTAAGACTTTACTGAAGTAAAGTTGCGAATAGCAGAAAATGCAAGTAAGGAAGAGGAAGTTGAGATTCTGAATAAGGAGCATAAAAATAGTTGAAACACTAAGATTAGGGAATAGAGATTGTTTTAAGGTAGATTTTAAATTGATAATTTATTCATTTAATACTTTATATGCTAGAGGCGCGTTTTCTTTATAAGCTGGAACACTAACTAGAATCTCTCTTATACTTTAATACTGCCTTATACTATACTAACGTTAGCTTTTCTATAATCCTATAATCTTCATAATATAACTTAGTATATAAGAGTCTTAAATCCAAATATAGATTATATATATACTAGTAACTTATAAATATTAATATATATGCAGTTGTATATATATTACCTATATAGATTACTTTATTTAATAGCTTAATATAATTGAATAATAGATCTATGAGATATGTAGAGAGCCTAGGCCAGTAAAGAGTACTAAACTATTGAAAGATAAGGCTCTGCTCCACCCCAGTAACCCCTATTCCTTCTATAGAAATAACTGACTATTAAGCAGCCTACTGTTGGATAATATAATAACAGAATATGATATATACTGAATTGCTGGCGTTCTTAATTATACCCTTAAGGACGTTTAGGTTTGTATATATACTTTACTGGATCTTATTACCTGCTTATACTAAACAGCACAAATGTAATTTACAAGTTAGAATTAGTAATACAACGCTGAGGGTAGAGAACATATAATTCCATTCTCGCTTAACATTAAGAAATTGCACTATACACTTGGGTTAGATAGTTGTAATTCAAGTTGGTCCCCTTCTATAGACTCAAAGTTCTTATAGAAGGCTGTAGGTACTTGAGTATCTTTGCAACTACCAGCTAGATTATAAATTCAGCTTAGTAGTTGCTAAACCTCCTGTACCTAGTAAGGCATTTAATCCTTAAGTTCTTAAACCCCTTAGGAGTATAATTATTGTCCAGTATGTATATTATTATTAGTGGCTTATATTCTAGCTGCAGTAGTAAAGGCCTTTTAGAAAACTACTTAAAGTATAGAGATGCTTATAATGTGAATACATTGATATATAATATAGTAAACTTAACTATTATATATAAAGGCTATACTTCTAACTTCTATTAAGATAGTAGCTTTAGACTCCTTTATATTCCTAGCTTCTAGATTGTATCTAGAGATATTTACAACTGGGCTAAAATTAAAAATGCTAGGAAATATTTCTAATTGGTTACTACCTACTCTATCTCTAAACTAAGCTCCAAGAGTATCTTAGTACTATATCTATCTGTTTATTCTTTGCTTTACTATAATAGTTGTCTATCTAGGCTATTAAGCTAAAAGAGAGGCATTTCTATAAATTCTAGAGTAAGGCCTAGAATAGTTATCTTCTAGGAGCAGGGAAGGAACCTCTAAGACATATTATGTAGCATTCTATAGAGATTAGAGTTGAAAGTAGGGGTAGTCTTCTACTCTTCCTAAGAGACTCCTACAACTATTTATAGCTATTTAAAGAGTTGTAATATTCCAGCTATTAAGGAAGTCTCTATAATATCTAAACCCTAAAAATATTAGATTTAACTAATAGTGTAGAGATGCAAGATATACCTGTAGTATCTCTATTACTAAGAAGAAACTGCCTATTATTATATTTATACTTTGTAGTATTCCAAATTATTTTAAAGTACAATGCTGGAACCTGATACTGAAAGTTTTCTAGATATTTGCCCTTATTTACAAGGTCTAGATATCTAAGATAAGATTAGTGATTAGTAGTATTAATATGTACTCTATCCTAATATAAGGGAAACATAAGTTTAGTCTAGATGCTACCTGAATAAAACGAATCAAGAAATATCTTATCTAGAAGATAATGTCTTTTAAGTGCTCCTTCTACTAGTAGTATAGTGTTTAAATAGTTATATCTAATAGCTTTCTAAGCAAGCGCTTCTTATATCTTATCTTTTAAGGTCTATAAAGACTTTTTAATATCTAGAACTAGACATGTAAATGTATATTACTGACTATTACCAGCTACCATTCTAAAGCCTTCTAGAAATATAGAAATATTAGATCCTAGAAGTAAGTAGTATACTAGTATACCTCCAATCTAGGGTACTATTTCTAAAGACCCATTTAGATATAAGAAAAGAAGAGAAGGAGTCTAATATGCTAACTTGTTATTTATAATAGCATATAATATATAATTCAATTAAGAAATATTATTATAGCTGGAGTTAAATAAAAGATCTAATTGAATTACTATTATTAAAGCAATAGGATTAGATAGACTAACTTTGGCCTCTAAATAGAAGGTGTAAATAATACAAAGGCTGACCTAGAGATATAATAGGATCTATTTAGAAATGGCCTAATAATAAATAGCAAGGTAAGTGCTAAAAGGCTATACCTAAAGTAGTATATAAAAGAATACATAGAGTATATATTATTGTAGCTAATAATTCTAAAGTAACTACTAAGAGAATCTCTTCTTATATATATCTTTCTATGTAGTCTAACTAGCAATATAATTTAAAGGTATATTCTTAGGTAGAGTACTTAGATGAATGCTGTATAGTTCACAAAATTCTTAATAGTATATTAATTAATCCCTACTAAGTGTAGGAGGTAGTAACTCTAGCTTAATCTTAACTTTTGGTTTCAATAATAACTATGTTTAAGCTTTATTAACTTCAGACTTGCTGTCTTCTTCATCTGTATTATCTATATCCTAACCTTTAATAGGAGCTTTATTGGGAAATTGCTTTCCAAAGGCTTTCTTATGTCTTTCTGTAATCCTATAAAGCTCTTTAGTCTTTTATTTCAATATAATTTAAGGTAATATCTGCTTTATCATTGTACGTGTTTTATAACTAAATCTAGTGTTATTTATTAACCTATAGCACCTTCTATCCTCTTTGTACAGGCTTAGATTAAGAATAATAGTATAGTAAACTGTAGTTCTCTTAGTCTTCAATTAATTAAGCTTAGCTTAACATCTAACTTGCCTCTTATTATCCTAGTATATAAAGAGAATCTCAGCCTCTATAAGATAGCTAGGTAATAGAAGATTTTCTTTTCTCTATCTATTAATAATTAGCTTAAGAATTTGGTTCTTAATATCTGAAATATTAATAGGGGTTCCTTCCTAGTACTTGTCTAGTTTGCTTAGGAGTATAGATAAGAATACTATACTATATACACTATCTCTATATTAAATTAGATAGTAAGTACTTATCTTGCTCTTGCTAGTAAACCTATGTCTAACAACCTCTAAATAAATACTATTAAGGTAGTTATAGTTATTATATACTTTTGGTTTCTACTACTATATATTAGAGCCTACTTGTGTTCCTAATATACGTAAGTTATTCTATTATATATTAGAAGAATTAGGAGGCAGCTTAGCGCGAAATGGTTAGGAAGAAGGTTTTTAAGAAAGGGGTTAGGTTTAAGAAGGTTAAGAAGATTAAGAAGGTAGAGAAGGTAGAGAAGGTGGAGAAGGTAGAGAAGGTAGAGAAGGTAGAGAAGGTAGAGAAGGTTAAGAAGGTTGAGAAGGTTAAGAAGGTTAAGAAGGTTAAGAAGGTGTTTAGAGTAGTTATTTAAATGGTTCTGGCTTAAGGGGTATAAGGGTCATTCCACTAGCATTCTCTTCTTTAATCTTGTCCACCTCCTTCTACCTCCTTCTGTTATTAGCTGTTTTAGCTCTTGCCTTTAGCCTAAGTCTCTCCCTTGTTTCATCTTATATAGCACTACCTGCACGTGTCTCTGCTACCATTTTTAATATATAACTTCTATCTCTAGAGAATTTATTATATTTTATATAACTATATATATAGTAAATTTTCTTATACCCTCTATTTATTTCTTCAATTTTTCTAGAAGTTTACCTAAGAAAACTTTATTATAAGTATACCTTAGTATAGGAGGTAAGCTTTTAAGTACAATTAGTTCTCTTAGTAAAATATTTCTAACTTTAGCTTTTGCTACCTTTACTAGCCTTAGTTTTATTATGTTTATAGTAGTAGAAAAGTCTTCTATAGTTCTATATACTAGAACTAGGTACTTGGAGTTCTAAGCTAGTTAATATTAATATTATAGAAATGGTAACTTATATACTAGCTGGTCTTAAGATAGAGGCTAACCCTTATAGTTTAGCTTAGAGTTATATATATAGATCTGCTCATTTTTTAAGATATAAACCCAAACATCTATATTGTAATAGGTACCAATTTCATTTACTTAGTGAAGAAAATTATTATGCCTCTTCTAAAAGCTTTCTTACTACAGTCTCTTAGAAGACATAATTTAGACAGTACGTTAGAAAGAGGGCAGGAAGTTGAAATATATAGCTTAAATAAAACTGTACAGACCTCAGGCATATTTATGTATCTATCTCTCCTACTATTTCCAAATTGTTTCTTTAGCTATAGATATCTCTATCCCTTCTTGGTATACTATTGTACTTACTAGGTCTATTATTGTCACTATAGTAAGCTATATTATTCTAAGATAGATACACACTTTACTTTTACTATCTAGCTACATTCTGTTAAAGTACTTTATGTACTACTCTCTAAGAGTTGGAAGACAGCTAGGTACACAAGTTTTAATCCTTAACCTTCTAATTGCATTTATCTATCTTAGTGGGAATACTGTATACATAGTGCTAGGTATTAAATCTACAGTAGATTTCAATAATTAATCGGCACATTAGCCCGAAGCGGTGAAGCCACTGAGCTTAAAGGCCAAGGTCGTTTGTTGAGATCCAATACATCAGATGATGTAGGTCCTAAGATCCGTTGGGCAAGCAAGAATATAGGGGACTGGGGGACAGCTGGTGAGAGGATTAGCCGCGAGGGTACATTATCCCTGCTTTGGGGTACACGTAAACTTTGTTTTCATTGTTATCTAGATGGGCAACAAGGGGAAGATCAAGTATGGAGTAATATCACAAGAGGAAGGCAAAAAGTTTGAATAACAGACACAAGGATTAGCGTCGCTCTACTTGCGCCCTTTGAACCACTCCTCTAAACAATTTCCCCGTTCGGCGAATGGGTCGCTGAACGTTTGGGTACGACCTGGTAAGCCGCAACTAGATAGACTTTAGACAATGGTGGGCTGGTGGTTGTTGGAGGAACTAGATTACAGCACACCTACTCGCCTATTTCCCTTTGCAATTGATTGGTAATTGGCGTTCGTAGTATAGGGATGGTGTGTTGGCTGCAGATATCTTGGCTGCTGCAAGCACACCCTCGTTGTGCTAGCCCGTCCACCTGAAGGGGAGTGTATCCAAACTTTGATGTCTTGATTCCGATAGGTCCAACGCGGGTCTCCCTGGACGAATAACAGTCGCATTTGCTAGCCTCCTTTCTTGTATCTTTTTTTGAGGTCGAAGGGAAATGATTGCATGGGGACGGCTGACGAGAGGATTAGCCAAGCAGGAGTATGCACGTCATCCAATGAATGCACTTGCCTATGGAGCCCGTCGCATTTACTAGGCTCTCCTTGCTCGTGCCCTTGGCTTGAACACAGGAAGGCAAATAACTATACAGGTCCTGCTAAACCTGCATTGCACTTGTATGCATGTTCCGTCCCTAGTTATTTGATTGTTTCATCTTCTTCACGAACAGGTTAGGAGGGGTCCGCTAGGGCCCTCGTTTGGCCAGCTCCTTTGGACGGTATTTACCTAGCACCCCTCCCAGCCTATTGGCGCAAGCCACATCGTGCAATAACCCCCGAAGAAGTTATGCTGGCCAGCTATCAGCCCTGTAGGTTCGAAGTCAGTGCACATACTAAGTATAAACCTCAAATAGGAACGCTTGATAGCTTTGGTATATATATGTGCGGCAGGTCTTTTCAGCGAACCATGTCCAATAGAGCTCACCTTGTTCCTCGATTGGTCCGGATTCATCTGAGTCACAGTATCCTTGCCTCAGATTTACTAGATCCAATGGTGCAGCAGCAGTGGTGCAGAATTTGCGAGCGGCTGGAACCCAATAGACGTCCGAGACCCTATGAAGTCGAGCTGCTGGAACGTAAGCTCAAACCTGTGGGCTCTGTGCTACATTATCTATTTGCTAATAGCAAGTTTGCCTTCTGGAGTGCAGCGTCTCAGCCTGATTCTGACGTCCTTATTCGGGGTTATTACACATCAGTCATTTATCTCTCAAATAAAGTCGCTGCCCTCGCTCTTCGCACTCCTCTCTATTGCTTTTCTTCTCTGTTTATCACAATGGATTATCTATCAGTAGAACTTTGGGATATGATATTCGGTTTTGTATGTCTCCGTCTTTTTAAAGGACATCCTAATAATTCTTCTAGCTCTCGTTCGCAGATCTGAGGTCTTTGGCACTGGTTTCTCGACTTACAAAGGCTTATGTTCTCCCTATCCTATACTACTAGGTTATTGTAGATATCAGCTCCGAGTACAAAGTTGCATCTTTCAATGCCTGTCTCTTGGCTGGAGCTGGATTGCTTATCACAAGACACACTCGCGAACTCACCTTTATCACCTGAGGTCTGTGTATGGAGAGTGACGTTTACCTTGTCCACCAATCAAATCATGAGCAGATACTACAACACTATGACACTGTTAGTAACGCTCTCATGGAATGCATTGTAAAAATACTCTCTGTAAATAAGTTGCGTGTGTTCAGGTACGTACAGCTCAGAATAAACTGCTGTCTTTGACTAATTGGCACATAGAAACCTTGGCCGATCAATTCTATCTCCTGGCACTGTCTCAACGCTTGAACAGAATCAACAAAAAATTGAGTGTTTTCAAGGCACTCTGGATAACAACCCAACATTTCTTTCTAACACATTAAAAAGCCTGGACTTCAACTTCGCAACCACTTCTTGCTTAACAGAGCTTATATCTATACCTGGTCACTACTACACAAGTCTCTCCTATCTGCGCATTGGCAGATATAGCCAGTCCCGCTATCTTCCCGCCCGATACCTGCAGCATGCAATATCAACACAACTTGGAAGTATAACAAGCCTTACTATTGAAGGCTTTAATCTCCAATCTGTCTTTGCGTCTTTTTCCAGCTCTATCAACATCTATTGTCTGAAATCCCTAACTCTGTGGCATTGTTTTGGTGCATCTATGTTCCTGCCTGGTTTTACTTGTTCTTCCAATGAAGACCTCGCTCTCCAGCATCTTGCGATATCATTCAACGACAACAAGGCAGGCATTGCAAATTCACTGGACAATATATTCAATAGAACGGTTTTGCGAAGCCTGCATCTTTTCTTTGAAGGAGAAGCAACTGCTCTTCCTCCTATACCACCATGCCTGGAATCCTTCTCGTTTCACTCCAACGACGAAGACAGGGCCCTATTTAGGGAGATTGAAGAGATTAACAACCTTCAGCAACTAGGAGTGGAGATTTAGTGGCTAGTACAGTGGGATTATCAACCGTACCACAGTGCAACCTGGGTAATTTTCTCCTTAACGTTGAATTAACTTGATCTAATGCATACATCTAGGGTCCATTAGAACACCTCAAACAGTTGAGAGTCCTGCACATCCGACCACTAGAGATTCTGGGGGACATAGAAGACATGCATTATACTATCCAGAAATTCGCGGATAACTTCTTCGCACACATTGAAGGGTTCTGTCCTAAGTTGAAGACACTTGTAGTTGATTTATGGAAGCCTAACTTTGCACGATGGAGCTTCTCTCGGGGAAAACAGTGGAGTGAACACACTGGATTGAAGACAAAAGCTGTATCTGGTCCTACTCAGCTTGTTATGGGAGTACATTCAGAGCTTGATGTTTTCAATTTTGACCCGAGTTGGAGGTACGGAGCATTACCTGGCCGAAATGGCGAGCTACGGCGCTGTACACAGCGGATACAGAGGTTCTGCTAGCTTGTCTTATCATCTCTTTCAAGACATAACTGCGATTCAGGAACTTGTGCTGTCTACACTCTCTGGTGACGATTGAGGTTGTTACACACAGAATCGGGTGATACGTGAGGGGTTGGCAAAGTATTCAACCCCCACGATGGCAGCATTTCATGCCAAGGGACTACACATATAGCTCTGGGTTGGAGGGTTTGGACCAGGCAGATGCTCAGAATGACACTAAGGATTGCTATAAATCTACTTCTTTCAACGCATATCAACCATTTTCCAAGATCGCTAAATCTATCGTCCCCACTCTACACCAACCCAAGCATACTACTTAAGCGCGACAACGAATACAATTGTAACCCCCTCCAGTACTCATTTTTTGGACTTTGATCAGCGGTGTGAATGGAATTGAGCTGGCCAACGCCAAATCAGCACTGATGCTAGACGGAGCACCATTTCCCCTTCCTTACCTGTTAGTGGAAGTCAATCAGTCAGCGAGAGTCGCAGGCGTTGGGGTAACTCACTCCCTTGCTGCGACGAAAAAACAACAACATCAGTGCAGAATAAATTTTTGGAATTAACCACCCGCCAAGTCTACGGCACGACCTACTCGCCCATATATCCCTTTGCACTTCATTGGCGATGATACTTGAGGGACTCGGCGTTCGTAAGATAAGATAGGCTGTAGAGGCATTGGCTGCTGCAAGCTACTGGAGCAAACGACCCGTCGTCATGGATTTCCAGACAGACTAGGGTGCACAAGAAAGAGTCCGTAGGTAAGCAAGCAAGGCCTACGCGAACGCGTGGCCCCGTAGGTAAGCCGTACGTACAGTCAGTACTGTCGGCTACGCTGACCTATCTCAAGCTAGGGATATCTAGAGAGGCGGCGAGTTGGACGTTGAATCAGGGATGGGCTGGGGGCGGGGGGCGGTTGACGACGAGAGACTCGCATATCCCTCCCACTCTATAGGCTGAGACGTTCCAAACAATCGCCTTATAGTATATTGCCACCTGGTGAAGAACGCTGGACCCCACAACGGTAGTTGGATTGGTTGGGCAAAGACGCTCGGAATGGGACACGCGCTGAGCCTGGCCCAAATTTTGGGCCAGGATGAAGACGTTGTGCGGTGGAGGCCGGATGAAAAGTGGGCCATTGCTTCCTGAATTTCGGAGTTGCTGTGAAGCGGAGCTCATGAATTTCTTTCAATTTACACGAATCGCAACTCTTACAATAGCTTCATGTCAGCATAATGTTTACCAATGTTCTTTGGTTGATGCAAGATGCACTCTATACAATCAGATTATATCTAGAAAACCTTGCTTACGTCAGTATAAATGCAGAATATATAGATATATTTAGTGTATACAGTGCTAGAAAAAGGATAAACTAGAGGTATATCTACGTACAGTGTTTCTTCTAGGAGTAAGCCTACTAACGTCTTCAGTTACAAATAAGAATAGGTTACAACATCTGGTACCAGAAACTGTGGATATTTAATGCGTAGGCAGGAAGTTCTTAAAGGAACATTAGGGGATGAAAACCCCTATCGCGTGATTAACTCTCTGACTCCAATGCTACGAGAAGCCGGAACTATTCTCCTCTAAACTGATTAAGATATACGCAGGGCTACTAAGCCTAAAGCTGCCTCCCAGCGACGCTCGCGGGCTGATGCAATTAATATAATGTCTTGTGTCCCTTGCTGGTACATACCGCCTTCTTCCTCGCTATAGTACTGGCGATGAATTAATCTTGCATCTTTCCGTGTAAATAAGACAGGTTGGAGGCCCGCTAGTGCAGGCGTGTTATTCCCGTTGACCATGGCGCGAAAAGACATGGAATCTGATACTTTATATCATCCGCAAAAGGGAGGGAAGGATATGTGAAGGGATACTTGAGACGGCTGCAGGCATGTGGTTTGCTGCTGTGCCTATCAGTGGGGTGGCCTGGTCGGTACTTCCAATTGATGCACTTACCAATTCCGGCTAGTGCATAACGGCCCCGGAAGGGCTACATCATTATTACAGTGTAATTTATTTTCGCCCTAGTGTTAGGTTAGTAGGGTACGCACCGTGCTTACTCCGTGGAATTGCCGAAACTGCGGGGTCGCCCTACGCTCCGCGCCCGCCTACATCTTTCTATCCGTCACTACAAAAGAACGACGGCGATGCGTCACGTCCTTGGTCCCAATTCGAGGTGCAAGTAGCAGAGGAGATAGAACGCATGCGCCAAAATGGAACCCTGGGCGAAGCTGCCGATACGAGTCTCTACGATGTTACTGCTGGACATGTTGTGGAAGAGGACTGGAAACTGCAGGGTATATACGAAAAAGAATGGAATCACGACGTTTCTCCAGACTCCTGGCTGTGGAAACAGCAGCTGGACCGGCAGACGAAGCTAGACGAATGGCGGGAATACTACCTCTACGAGCTTCGGAAACGCGGCCCTCTAGAAAAGGAGCTTGAGCAGGCGAATCAATAGCTGGAATTGGCAAAGGAGCGAATAAGGAAAGCTGAGCGGAACGGGGTTCCCGACGTCGTCTTCTCAGGGCGGTGGAGAGAACTGATAGGAAGACCTAAAATTAGCACAAAAGAGTTTGGAAGCCCAGAAGTCAGATGAGTTAGATCAACTAAACAGAGAATCCGAACAAATGCACGCGCAAGAACGTGTAAAGAAGCAAAAAGGGAGTGTAAACGGGGTCAACATCCGTCTGGAACAACTGGATGCGTTGCTGGGGTGGATCACTAGACAGACTGTAGAAATAGCTACAGAGTATGCGTATGCAGCATATAGTTGGGGAGGCACACACAACCGTGATCTGCTAAAAGGATGGGAGAAGTACTACGCCTACATGCGCGAGAGACTCCAAAGCAAGACCAGGAAGCTGAGTGGCTGCGACGGGGATGGACAAAGGGGCGGACCGAGGCTGAAGAGGAAAGGGACGACTCGCTGTATCCGCAGGAACGTGTACGACCAATAAAGGCTCTCCTGGCGTGGATCGAGTGCGAGTTCCCCGAAATCGCCGCGCAATACGTAATGTCATCAAGTGCGCTTGGGCGCAAGGCTTCTCTATCAGGTGTAGCAAGAAGGTGCGTTCAACGCAAAGGAAAGTCCGCTCAAAAATGCCCACCGCTCAGTCAGGTCCAGCCATTAAAAGTATCGAAGCCTAGGCAGAGGAAAAGACGTCCATTCAATGAAAAGTGGAGCACCACTCGCGATGAAGGGCAAGTTGAAGAAAACATTCCACCGAAGGTAGCCTTACGTAGGAGCGAACGAATATCTCAACAAGCACCTCACCCAGAGTCTCTTTCTCGGGGCTGTCCGGAGAGTACTTTACGCCGAAGTACGCGCATACTAGATCGTACGAAGAAGCCACATTTGCTAGGATCCGATCAAGATACCAAGCCTACTCAATCCAGCACAATCCCCGGATGGAAATCTAGACAACGTACAACTGTCCACACAAATGCAGCACACTCTGGGACATTGCAAAGAATTTCAAAGACACAGCGTAGGAAGGGGGCATCTAAGAAGAGAAAGGATGTTTGACACATTCCACTCTTCCCACCTCCACCCTAACCGGGGCGCTTCGGTTGTCCAACTGTTTTTCAAAGTCAATCCTTGAAGTGGTAAACTACAATGTATTTGGAATTGTAGAAGGCGAATAGTGCAAGCACATAGATGATTCTTCTCCATGAGACTCTTCTGTGAGGAGACAGGAATGAACGGCGTTTAAAAAGGTTTAGGGAAGGCGGCCAGCAAGAACTTATGAACAAATTATTTTCTATTACTCACTTTTTCAAGGTTTTTCGTGTTGATCAATTGGCGTGGTTCACGCAAAATATGACATCAAATCAGGTGGAGTATGTAATCAATTTGGAGTGAAGTGTTCGGCCTCACATCGGCCACAAAGGTAGGCAACGTCCTCAATTGGCGTGGTTCACGCAAAATATGACATCAAATCAGGTGGAGTATGTAATCAATTTGGAGTGAAGTGTTCGGCCTCACATCGGCCACAAAGGTAGGCAACGTCCGGTACATGAGCTAGATTTTCAGGTGCTGTGGTGGTGCAATTACAATTGCCCGTATCGTCAAAATGGGGTTATAGTATTGGCGAAGGAAGCAATAAAGCAGAGCAAAGCTATTTCCACAACGTGACATAGGGAGAGTAAAGTTGACAGAAGACTACCTGGTAGGACGCTTCGACTTGCGATCCTCTACCGATAGAACTTCGGGAGGCAGAGGCGCCTAACCACACCACATACCCAGAATGCTCCCGTATCAGTGTTGGGCTTGAATTGACATCATTGTTGCTTGATCAAGTAAAACCGGGTAAAGATCTTTGTGAAGACGCTGTTAGGCTCACAATTGAACGCTCGATAATGTGGGTCTTCAATAATGCGCTTGAAGGATTTTTAGAACAGGGAATCAAACTCGGAGACTGGGTAAAAGGAGGACGTGGTGCAATTGTTGCCCGTCATGGTGCAACGCCAGCCTTAATGCAGGCGCAGGAGTGTATCAATAAGCGCCACAGCACAAGCGTGAGTGGGGCCACCACCTCCACCTACATCGCCCAGACATTTTGCCTGTTTTACTAACATCATCATCCTGAAGCTATGGTACACGAAGCCTTTCAACTATTGCGAAAAGCAAACGCTTCCCAGGCAAGGGCAGCTGCTGGGCATAATGAAGAGCAATGGCGTAGATTTATAGTAGGACCTATTTATACAGTCTATTAACGTAGAAATTCTTAACATTTGGTAGATCATCACCCGAGAAGCGGCCCGAGCAGTTGTAGATGAGCACCCAGACTGGACATGGCCCCTAGTACCCTTTTCAGAGAAAGATAGAGTTAAAAATGAGGTGAATACACGGCTGGCTAAGGAGAGTATCCCTGGGGTAGAATCTGACGTGCTACGGTGGCGGATGTCACATGCTCTTGGAACTGCACGGCAGGGTAAGGGAATATCTCACACACGCAGAAGTTTGCTAATGATAGTAGCCAATAAATCAACAAAATTGGCCTCACTTGAAGAAGATAAGCCTGCAGGTGATGTTGCATAGCATAGTTGCAAGGCGGCAGGTCAGTTCAACCTAAGAGCCAGGAGGTAGTTGCATAGCGAAGAATTATATTACTTGACCTTTTAAATTAGCAGCTACAGCCTCTCCGCTGTGCCAGCTCCTATAGCTTTTTTGCAAACTTCATCCATCGCTTTTCGTCGTTTCCATATCCATCGAGTGCCTACCCGTTCCCCAAGGCGAACGTAGTAGAAGATAGAATTGTCAGTTACATACATTTTTTACAGGTCTGGAAGATTTGTTGGATAGTACTGACAAGTCCGTTTGTGCGCGATGTTTCCGTGTCTCTTGATGTCCATGTAATTAGCTTTGCATAGCCAGCAGAACTCGGTTCTGCATTTACGGCACGTTATATGATCGCATCCCTGATTTTTCTTGATTCGCCAACCACAGCCTTCTCCAGGACACTGCCTACTTATCTCTTGAATCATCGTTTCGCTAGCTGTCTCGTCCGCTTCCCTCTGGCGCGAAACAATGCAGGCGTCGTATTCTGTGCATGTGACACCATTATGCCATGTGACCTTGTGCTCAATGCAGGAACGGAAGCTGCACTGAGCACATTGGAAGATTGGGTTGGAATCAGCATGCAGCTGTCTGTGCTGGCAGCCAGGTCTGATACACCAGTGGAACTCTGGATTATTAGAAAGGAATGAGCGGAGCACCAGGGCCTCGTACTGCTTGTATGACTCTGGGGTAGCAAATGCTTTGATCGCCGCATTGTCCAGTTGCTCAGGGCATTGAGGGCACATTAAACTCTTATGACCGCTACTTTTGAGACGCGTCGATATCCATAACGAGATGTAGGGCTGGTAAGCCTATGGTGGATGGCTGCAGGCGGTTGTAAGATTTGATGGAAGGGAAACTCTCTGGACATTATTGGTACAAATTACGCAATAAATGGTCGCTTCCAGATCTGCAACGAACGAAGTGATGTTGCGAGGAGGACGCCCGCGTCTTTGCGCTTTCTGTGTTTTGGTATCCTCATTCGTGAGGCTGGGAAGACTGGGATAGCACACAGTTGATGTTCCTCTTTTGGCCTGATGTGCTTGGATACCCCTCGAAAACTGCCCTGGTGCTGTCTCCGGAGCCTCGTCGCCACTCAGTACAATCGGATCGTCTACTTGAGTCTCATGTCAGGAAGAGTAACAAGTCTCGACAAAGCACATACCTTGACTATTTCCTTTTGCGGCCTCGTTCAACGTGGCGCCACTCAAACCGAGAGGGATACTTCCAGAGCTATTGGGTAAAATGACTCTCATTCTGACTGTTTCCCATGAACCGAACAGCCTTTTGAGTTGGGCTAGACAGAGAGTGATGGAACAATGGACAGTGGTGGCAGTGCAAAGGAGTTTTATAGCTGGTAATTTCTAAAAGCCAGCAGCTCCGTACTCTTTTTGGTAGCATGCCTGAAGTAGTCGAAGTTGCATGAACTTGAGTAGCCTATCCATGCGAGTCATCCTTGAAATGCCTAGCGATACATGCAAGCCGGCCTTACTTAGCGATAGACTCGGCTCGATCCACTGGCGCCGTAAGACAGGTCACCTATTGGACTGTGGCCACGGTACGCGTCACACGCTCGAAAGCGACCATAACTTTTGGTACTATAGCTGTGGGCTCTCATCACGATGTCATTAATCCTCTCATCACCGGCAAACTCTTCTCTGTTGTATGTCATGTGATGTGTGTGGCTGTGGTGAGTGTGTCACGGGCTCCGCCAAGCCCAAGTCGGGAGTCTTCACAGCGATTGGATTTTAACATGCTCGCCCCCGCATCCGGATGCGGCCTCTTCCCCCAGCCTTTCCTTCGTTGCCAATCGTTCGCATCCCAAGCGCCTGCTTCTGACATGCCAACTCAGGTGGCTACATTATGGCGCCCGACCCTATGTCCGTCGACACTTCACCATACCAACTCCACACATCATCTCGAAATGACAGACCCGGATATTATTCTCTACCTGTACCCAAACGACGGCCCGGGGAAGGTGGGCGCACGGGAAGCAATTGCCCTGTCCCAGGGCGGGCCGCGGTACATGCCGCCGCGACGCCGCGACGCCCTGGGGCAACACGACAGCCCCAGCCGTCAAGACAGGGAGTCAACGGAGCAACCAGAGGAGCAAAGAGACCTGGAAAGCAGTGCTTGCCTCGTTTTGAGGTTCAGCCACGGTGCAAAGACTCGTCATGGTGTAGTGGCCGGGCGCGCCCCCAACGTTGATCTGCCCTTGCGGAAGCTGCCAGGCATTAGTCGCTTCCACCTTGCTTTTACCTTCGACGACAAGGACCGGCTGATAGTAAGAGACCTAGGCTCTCTCTGTGGAACGAGAGTCATCTATGATGGAGAGGAGGGAGTGCGGCGGTCTAATTTCGACTATCTCCTGCAGGGACCCAGAATTTTGGGCAACAATCCGCCGGTCCTCAATGTCACGGGCGATGTTCAGTTCAAAGTCGTTGTGCCTCCTCGTGATATCACGTCCCAAGACTACATCGACAGGGTGGCCAGGTTCCGCCAGGGCACGGCAGACCCTGAGGATCTCTTCGCCTCTCTCGTTCTTCGGAGCGCGCTAGGCACCCAGCCTCCTACCGGAACACATACAGCGCCAAAACTCTCTGACCCAGCTCTCGTCAAGAAGACGCTCGGCAAGGGAGCTTTTGGGATTGTGACGTATGTTTGGAATGCGACGACTGGGGAAGAGTATGCCTTGAAGGAGCCGCTGGAGAAGTTTATCCAAAGTGGCAAAGTCATAACTGAGGATTGGAAGAGGGAAGCTCAAGTTATGGGATATATTTCTCATGTAAGTGCTGTACTAGCGTCACTAATATTCTCAAAATTAGCCCTATACTTACAGCCTACGGCCTTAGGACCATATTGTCGCGTTTCGAGATGCTACATTCTCCCCTTGGCCCCAGTTGACCTTCGAGTATGTCCCTGGAGGCTCACTCGACACCTGCATTAACTTGTCCACCTTCGAAAATGTACAAGTCCTCCGCCAATTACTTTCGGCCCTGCAGTACCTCCACGGACAAAACCCCCCCATCGGACATCGAGATATCAAGCCCGACAATATCCTAGTGCTCTACCGGCGCTCCAGCGGCATCTACGTCAAGTTTGCAGACTTCGGCTTAGCCAAAGCGGCGGACTATCTGAAGACATTCTGTGGTACAATGCAATTCGCCGCTCCGGAGATCTATAAAAAGGCCCCTGACCCAGTGGCCGCCGCCGATGTCAGGTACAGCGTGGCTGTCGATATCTGGTCTCTTGGCGTGGTCATTGCCTCACGAGAGTGCGGGCTTCCATACTACAAGGAATCGTACAGAACTAGCGCCGTAGCTTGGATACAGGTGGTATTGCAACATGTCAAGGACCATCAGGAGAAAGGAAACAGGTTGCTCTATTTCCTTCTTGATACGATGCTGATTGTAAACCCGCAGGAGCGGAAAGGGGCCCCATACTGTCACGACGAGGCGCTGCGATTGTCCAACTGCGACTCTCGACATCCGTTCCTGTATCGCATCTCTCGCAGTCGGCTCAATAGGTACACGTCTTCAGACACTAATGAAAGCGACGAGGACAGCGATCTAGGCACCCCAACACCTTCGATACCCAGCACCCAGCCTTCAATGGGGCATGAGGGAGCAAGCGAAGAGCCTACGATCCGCCTCAGTCTCATCGCGGATCTGGGGTATCGCGGCACGGACATGATCAACTCCATCGTCAACTTGACTGAATCTAGAACATCCCAAGGTTCGGGTACCTCAACCCCTAAGGCTCAGCAGTGCCAGGGACCAGACAACTCTGTCGCCCTACCACGAGGGAGCGTACTGCACAGCGTGCTATGGAAACCTGAACCAGCAACTTTCTCAAGCAACCATGACGCCGCAGCTACAGAAGACGGCGGCCCTCAGAACGACGCTCGACTCGAAGAGCTAGACGTCTCCTTCCTCGTTCGCTACCATCTTGGCGGCGGAGCCCAAGACAATGAGGCCCAACAGGCCGTCGAGTTTCCAGAAGTGGCAGCAGGGGAACCACGCCAACCAGGGCGTAAGAGGACGTGGCCAGAAGATCGTAGTCCACTGGCGTCGGCGGACCGGTCTCTCACGGATCCGACTCCAGGGGTCGTGGTTCCACAACGTGACAGTACAGTCGGCCGAGATGGTTCTTCCAGCAGAGTGCTACGAGCCGGCAAACGTAGGAAGAGTGTCGCAGCGGGCGGAGTCAGGATGACTGCTTGATGGGGGTGGATCTGTAGATAGAATGTTCAGTATTGGTGACTCTGCAATTGCCGTTCTGGAGCTTCATTGAAATACATGTAGTGGTATGTACATACACTTTCAAGCATGATTGCGTGAGAACTGACAGTAGATAATTCTTGCTTTTTTTCCCATGATGAATAAATCCTCCCATGAGTCATGTGTATGCGACGATGTGAGGCTAGCTCCACGGAGTGGCCCACGTCCACCTTCCAAACACGCAGGGACGAAAATGCAGGGGCGGAAAGGTGTGTCAGCTACATATATAAGTTCAGCGCGCTCCCACCTTGCCTTCTTCGTAGGCCAACTTAGTTGCCATATAACCCCCGAAGCGGTTAGCGGCCCTGCGCACCCGCCAAGTCGGGACCAACCTCGCCACGCTGGTGCGGGACCGCTTTTCCCTACCATCATCTACGCACACCCGCGCAACCCATAAAATGTCGTCCACCAAAGCCACAGCTCCTGTGTTCACGGCCGCAGACCTCCTGGCGTTCGATGAGAGCCAGCTCGTCCGGTATCTGGAGAGTAATCGGCGCGTTGACGGTGGGTTCGACATCTGGGCTGATGTGAGAAGCCTCTCGAAGAGCCAACGAGATGAGCTGGGGAGTAAAGTGAGGTGAGAAGGCCTCTGATACTCGTTATATCTAGCTGTGCGCCGCTAACAGGCATTCCGGATAGTGCCGCCGCGGAAATTGCGACCGCGTCACGACCCATCGACATGGACGCACTTCTCGCGCGCTTGACAAGCATAGAAGGTGGACAGGACAGCTCTCCGGGACTTGGATGTTTACGATCGCCGCCCGAGACGTCCGAGTCGTCCAGAAGCACTGTACCACCTGACCCTGATGAAGAATACCTCTATGAAGACTTAAGCTATCATGAGCTTATTCAAGATGGCGGCAGGCCCGTCTGCCCGATTGAGGTTTTATTGCATATTCTGACCGAACCTGCAGCCAGCTACGAACCTGTTCTGCCATGGCTCAGTGATCCAGACTCTGCAAGTCGAAAATGGGGGGAGATACAGACGGTGTTTTCGCGGCAGCTCGATCGGTGGTGGGACTTTCGCAAATGGCAGTGGGACAACCGGGGCACCGCTGATGGAGACGGAGGATTCTCAGCGTTTCTTGCGGCAGAACGGAGAATGTGTGAGCGGAGGCGGATCGAGGTATCTGACAGTTCATACGAGGAGATAGCTCGGCGGATGTGGCAGTGGAAGCCAGAACTCCGGCTACTCTCTGACGACCAAGGCTTTCCCGCCTACAAGGAAGCAGTTAAGAGACGGCTCGCACTCCACAACTTCAACCAACCTCTACAGTTAATGAAGGACCCACGCAAACAAACCGAATGGACCACATGGCTTGAATACCTCAACTTTGAGCAATGGTGGTTGGAACGACACGTTGCTGCCGCGGAAGCCAGGGAGCGGCAATACCACCAAGCCTGGAAGAGGCTGCTCAATGCAGTGCGACCGTCGCCAAAGGGAGAAATAGACGTGCATGGCACAAAAGACAGCCTTGACTTAAACGTTGCCACCGCCGCAGAGGCTTTAGGGTCTTCGCGAATTCGACAGCGGGGTGAGAATACGGTTGCTCTAGGCAAACAGTTGGCCGCCGCTCAGGTCGACCTGGACACGGCCATGAAAGCGATTAATGGCTTCATCCGAGATACGGAACCTTATCGGGATGCAGAGATAACTATCTACCACCAAAAGAACCGTGTGCAGTGGATTCTCAAGGAAGCGCGTGTGATAGAGGCCGAGGTGTCGCAGCAACGCGGGACAGCGAAGAATAACTCAAAGTTGGACGCGGGGGAGAGCAAGAAGAGAAGACGTAGTGATGATGATGTCATCCCCTCCGAGTCATGGTCTAAGAGGACGAGACGAGGAGAGGGCGAAAAAGATGCAGTTCCAGACACAGTGTTGGGGCAACCTCGTCGAAGTCCACGGATGCACTCCGAAAGTACTTCAACAACCCGGAGTGTGAGACCATCCACCCGCCAGAAACGAGGTTGAATTACCTATGAGCAACATAACGTGCATCCCCTTATAGTGAAACAACCCCTGTACCGGAAAATAATAGGGTACTTTCACTTCAAATCTAGAAGCTATTAGCGTACCCTTTAGATTCAATGACATTTTATACAATATAGCTACTATGGCTACTCCTTTGTCTTTGATACCCTAACTACATACAAATTACGCTTATGTTGATGCCTTCCTGCCTGCTTTACAAAGGGCAAGGGCCTTTTCACTCCATGGCCGTCTTGACTGCATCCCAGAGCTCTTCCTTGAACTCTTCCTCCGTGCGGTGCCTGAACCATGGACAAAGATATTTCTGTATGAATTCAGAGTGGGTATCACTCTGCATTAGCTCCAGCCAATCTTAGAAGAGGTATTAGGCATGATTATTGTCTGTTTAATTAATGCAAATATAATTAACAGGTTTAAGTTTTAAATTAGTATCTTATTTTATTAGAGGTATCTAAAAGTTTATAGATAAGACTAACTAAGTAGAACCTGCCGTTGCTTTCTAAGGAGCTCTAAATATATCTTGTTATTAATGATAAGCTCTATAATATTATAGAGTTCCCCTTCAGTGGTTTTTGTTCTCTTGTGTTTAATACCTGACAAGGTTGTATTACTAATAGGTATAATTACTTAAATATATATCGTTAAGCCTATAAGCTATACAAAGATAATTTAGAATAGAAATATTCTATATAGACTAGCTGTATAAATAGTATCTAGTAAGGCCTTAATCTTATAAGGGGGGAACTAATCTAAAGCTAGTTGGGGATCTATAATGTTAAGTAGGCTTAGAGTCTATCCTAAATTTGAATTGAAGATGTCCCCTAGACCCTTTTAATACGTCATGCTTAATAACTTCGGTCAATACGTTCTCTTTGGCTCGCCTAGAAGGGAGTTTTATGATTGACGGTATCCAGTAGATTATTAATGAGGATGCGGAAGGGCATGAAGTGCTGGACGCTGAAGAGTCATGCCACTCCGGGTGTGACAAGGAGCTCAAGTCTGCAGGCACTGTGATACAAAGCAGTCATTCTATTTGCCTTCTGCAGAGTGCTTATCCTTGACAGGACGACAGCAAGGTATTCGGTCTCTCTATTAACAAGGTTTGCGCATCCAATATGGTCTCCGGAGGCTGGATCCTGCGAATAAAAGAGTACTAGCAGTTATAGAGGGACGAGAGCCCTCGCCGGACCAGGAAAGGCGACGGGCGATGCTGGTCAATTGGCCCCATGGCCCAGAAGGTGGCTTGAAGCCACTCTACTAGAATTACAGTGCGGCTGATCAGATAATGCTAGCGCCGAGTGATCCATTGGGCAAGCAAGGACGGGAGACTGAGGGACGGCTGGTGAGAGGATTAGCCAAGCAGGATTATGCAGGATGAATCCAACAAAGTGGGGGAAAGGAGATGCACTCTCTGCAAATGGGTCTCCAACCGTTTAGGTGTCATTGATTCCAATAGGTCCGTAGGAGGGTATCTCTGGACGAAGAACAGTCGCATTTGCCAGTCTCCCTCGTGCCCTTGCCTCCAACGCAGTGTTTTCCCCCGAGAGCTTCACGGGTAGGAGAGGTATGCTAGGATAGAAGGACATTAGGACTCCCTGTGCAGATATGGCTAAGGATGCCTTGACTCTTTGAAAGACCTCCGCTTCGCGTCGAAACTCATCCAGACTAAGGGCGTGGTCCGTTTCCCCATGCGGCAAGAGCAACCAACAACTGACGTCCAATAGATTTGCAGCCTTGTACACCGGTGAGTCAGAGTTGTTTGGGTGGCTCGCGCTGAATCTTTCCCTGGCGAGGATGTTTCAAGGACAAAGTAAGCCCGTCTGAAGCGCACCAGCGTTGAGAAGGACGATATCGTATTCAGGGCAAGCGTAACCAGAAACAAGCCCACAACGGAAACAACACCCATCCCTCATCGTTGCCGACACCACCCGTGACGCGATTCGCGAGCAACCTATCTACTGAGCAATTTGACCCCTACTTCTGGGTGACAGAGAAGACATGGACCACGCTATCTATGAATTCGCAGATCACCTCTTCGCATATATTGTATTGCAAGGGTTCTGTCCTAAATTGAAGACCCTTGAATTAAAGATAAAAGCTGTGTCTGGTCCTACTCAGCCCGTTATGGGAGTACATTCAGAGCTCAATGTTTTGAATTTCGACCCAAGTTGGGATTGCGGAGCATTATCTGGCCAAAATGGCGAGCTACAGCGCTGTACGCAGCGGATACATAGGCTCTGCTAGCCCGTCTCATGCATTTCTTCAAAACTTGTGCTCTCTCCACTCTCTGGTGACGACTGAGGAATCGGAGTAGTGAACCCCCACGATGGCAGCGTGCATCTCATGCCAAGGCCACATTTGGCTGCAAGCCGGAATCATGGGGACAGGTAGGGTGTGCAAAGGCAGGGTGGAGACAAGATCTAATTGGCAGTCATTCGATGCATCGGACTATAGAGAAGGGCGTCATGCAGCGTCGTATGCGTGTCCCGGGCATTCGATTGCTAAAAGAACTACTGGCGCAGCTGAAGCTCAGTGCTCACGCGTCCAATCATCATCTGAGCGAGATGTGACCAGACCTGCGGGCGAAGATTACGGCATGCAGCAGCCTTTATTGGACCAAACTTTGCGGGAACGTCTCGCGCTTGCCGTGCCGGGTGTCAATCCGCTTCCTCTTCCCCCTCCTCCTCTTCTCCCCAACCCTTCCCTCTCGTACACGAGATGCCCAAGTATTGGCCGCAGATTGAGCGACTGTAAATGCGGCGCTGTTGCCGCTCCGGGAAATCTCGGTGTGTACGCCAGTCATTATACTAAAAGGGAAAGAAAGACGACCCCTCACAGGTGCAGCGGCGGAGTGTCCATTATTCGCTTCTCTGTGTTTATGCTACCGTCTGTTCTCTCTGCCCAGCAGGTTGGTCAAATCATCATGGCACCACGGACCGCTGTTCCTTTGGCCCAATTAGAGATGAAGGTCTTCCCGGGCTGCACAAAGCAAACAAAAGTGTGCGGTCCACCGTGACGCCCACGGAGCTCCTGATTCAGTATTATCTAGCAATCTTTGGGGACTTGGAATATAATCGCCAATAGGTCCGTGAGGATTGCCATCAAAGCGCCTTCGACAGCAAGAACCTGGAACATATTCTTAGCCCTGCAGCCGGTTGGTCTCACTTGGCTTCAGAGGTCGCGCGGCTTGTCGTAACCTCTTCTCTCACATTCATCCTTGTCCAACTGCAACGTTCCTACATCGCAATTATGTTAACGAAGGTCAAATTCATATTGGGAGAAGAAGAAGAGGAAGAAGAAGAGGAAGAAGAAGAAGAAGAAGAAGAAGAAGAAGAAGACAGAATAGAACTAGTTAACAGCTCGGTACGATAACCCATCATCTCTGCCTTCGTCCTGACCTCATTCATAAGAAACTATCCATGATATGGGTTAACGACTCCCCGAAAGTCGCAACGAAGATTGAAAGAATAAGACCAGAATACTACACGCGTGTCAGCGGTTTCTACGAGATAGTCGTTTTGTGTTCGTTGGATGTCGAGGGCTTCGAAGAGAGCATTCTCGGGATCTTTAACCCGGATATCTCTCAGTATCAGTATCACAAGCCTGCTCTTAAAGACTACGAATTGTTTATCAATCGAGCCCCCAAGACAGGGAAACCGCTGGTAACATGGTTCTATTGGGAGGTTGTTCGAGCATATTCAAGGGAGGTCATGTAATCGTTCTATAAAATGTATGCTACGTATATCAAGGACAAAATGACAGTCTGGATGGATGCTATAGTGTTCGACAAAGGTGGAAAGAAGTTGTCTGATGGGGCTGCGGCGTGACCATAGCTAAACTCCATTTCCCGACTATGAGCAACCTAGTTGCCGAAGAGAAGCTGCTACTCTGTTGCCGATTGAAGGACTCTGTGTGATGGAATTGATGGCCGCAGGGGGATTCGGCCTTGCTAAATGCTTCGTTCTATATACAGACTCCGTTTCCAAAATATACCGTTGTAGGACGAGGCATCGAAGCGAGCTATCCGTCATCCCGCCGGAGAAGCCAAACTTTCTCATCGAGATGCCGATGTGCGTGGTGCTCGCCGTGATGAACGGTTCTGAGAAGAGGGCGAATAAGAAGACTGATGTGCTCAACATGATCGTGAAGGACTACGTCTTGATCGACTCGTGCTGCTACTGGTACATAGAGACCAAGGGCACTATAGAGGTCTTCGCCGAGAAGAACTACTGTATCAGTCGCGCGATCACCCGACACGCCGCTGAAAACGTGCCGGCCCTTGCGTTTGATTCGAGATCAACGACTAGCCAGCAAACGAACATTACTATCACTCTGAAACGGAACCTATGCAGGAAACAGCATAATTTATTATAACGTTACGAAAACCAAAAAAACCAAGTGGGCATGCCTAGGTGGAGACCAAGACGGCCTTTCGCATCGGCTGACTGCTGGCCGTTCCCTCAGCCTCCTATGCCGATGAAATATATCGATAGGAATCCTTTCCAAGCATATGCATCTTCCAGAGAATATCCCCAAGCACCTCCCCAAGCGCCTCTTTGTGCTCTTTAGTTGTGATATCCTGGTACCATGGACAAAGATAGTTCTGGATGAGATAAGAGCGGGCATGGCTCTTGTCTGGCTCTGGCAAATTTGCACAGACAACATGCGCATGTCGATAGTCCAGTTGATTGATGTAAATGCGATCAGTGTCTCCAAGTTTTGGAGTGACATCTTATTTCCGTTAGAGGCATCTGAAGATTTGTGGTATAAGACTGACCTTGCAGAACATGCGCTTGCTTTGTAGCAAGCTCCCAATACGTGTCTTGCGCAAGGACGAGCTCTACAACATTATAGAGCTCCCCTTCCGTTATTTTCATGCTCTCGTATTTGATACCTGACAGCGTTGTGTCGTTAACGGGCACGACCGCTCGAACATATTCCTTCCCGTCTCCGCTGCCCCACGCGAATGCGATTCGAAATGGAAACATTCCGTGCGGACTCAAAATTTGAACAATTTCCACTTCGTGCGTGTAGTCACGAAGACCAAGCCACTCTGAAGCGGTTTTTTTAACATCATCCATGTTGTTGAGTAGGCCAGAGAGGTTGTTGAATCGAAGATGTCCCCAGGATCAATTTAAATAGTAATTCACGCCAGTATCAGTGCATCCATCCATGGCTCTAACCAATACGTTCGATGCGTCTCGCCCTGCAGGGGGTTTTACGATCGACGATATCAATTCGCGCAGGGTAGCAAGGAGGTGCGCCAAGTGCAGCAAAGGGCGCGAAGATGTGTCCACCTGGGACGCCGAGCAGGACGCTGCAGCATGCCACGCAAAGGTGGAGGGGGAGACAGAAGCAGATGGTGGGCAGGAATTGCACGAACAAGGTTACAGTAGTAAAGTATCTGTTCGGCCCTCCAGCACCACCATCAGGTTCTTATCGTTCCATTCGTTCGGATTGAACCTCACTACCTTCCTATCATCTTATGCTGTGACGGATGCGCATGAGTGAGTCACCAGAACATCCACTTTCATGGTCACAGCATTCCCCATTGGCCACCTCCCTGCCGAATGACGGATGGGTGGAGAACTCACTTTTACCCAGCCTCCCCTCACTCCTGGTGCTAATTTATTCACCCTTCAGAGATTAGTTTAGACGCACACACCTTGAAGGGCGCAAGTAGAGCCAAGTTGGGCGAGGGCAAGCTCGCTGTTGTCCATAGCATGGAGCCCCATGCATGCGCTTGATCGTGATAAAGATGTAGACGTGGCAATGCGCAGGAAACCTAGGCAGACAGGCCCCACTCTGATTTACTTGGTGAGGAACTAACACCTACTCGCCATATCCCTTTGCAATTCATTGGTAGTTGGCAGTCGTAGTATAGGGATGGTGTGCTGGCTGCAGAAATATTGTCTGCTGCAAGCACACCCTCGCCATGCTAGCCCGTCCACCTGAAGAGAGTGTATTCAAACTTTGATGTCTGTCTTGATTCCAATAGGTCCAAGGCGGGTCTCTTTGGACGAATAACAGTCGCATTTGCCAGCTCATTTCTCGTACCCTTGGCTTCAACGCAGTATCTTTTATTGAGTCGAAGGGAAATGATTGCATGTGCTGCCCGTGTATGCATGTTCCGTCCCCGTTCATGAGAGTCTCCTTCACTGACAGGTTAGGAGAGGTCCGCTAGGGTAGGAGGATGGCCCTCGTCTGGCCGCTCCTTTGGCTGGAGAGGATTGCGCCTCGAGCTTGCATATATCCTAGCACCAGCCTATCGGGATCGTGGCGTGTGGACCAATGTGCGATAACCCTTGAAGAAGGACGGTGGAATCTGCATGGCTGAAGACAAAGCAAAAGGCCGAGACGCAGTCATGCATATGTCGGGGGTGTGGGTGATCATAGCCCAAACAGAATCCTGGCAAGTGCGAATGAAGGACGAGAGGTTTTCAACGGCGTCCAGCCTCCCCAAACTACTTGCTCTCCCGCTCCAATTTACTCTGACTCACCTTTGTACACTCCACCAGTGCACATCTATTGGACACGGTCTTGCCGCACGTCGCAGGTTGTTGCCTAGCTATCGGGGAAGCTTTAAGTAGAAGATCTTGCTAGCTTCACTTCATCCTTCTTTTTATCCTACAAGCATGGACATGTCAAAATTAATTAATCCATCAAAAGCGCCAAATGAGCAAGAAGATCTGACTTTGACCAATGCCCCCAAATAACTTTCTAGTGCAATTGGGATTGGAAGTAAGTTTTTTCAAGTATTCCTGGGCACCAACTTATTTCACTAGGGTACACATGGATAGACATAACCAACTATGGAAGTGCGACGACATGAGCTGCACGGACCTTCGAGGCTTCGTATCTAATGGTAACCTCCTGCGTTATACTAGAGAGGTGCATCCAACAGGTGAAGAGTAGCTCTTTTACTGTCCGTTTCACAGTTGTGATCGTTTTAGGAAGGGTTTTATAAGGAAAGAGAGTTAGTATAACCTATCTAATAACCATTGCTCTTGTATTAAAGCTCTACTAGATCTTTAAGAACACTAACGCAGCAAAGGCCATAATAGAATATATTTAGATTATAATATCCCCACCCTTAAGGCGGAAGCTGAATATATGTGCCAAGAAACCAGAAGGATGCAAAACTGTAACAGTTAACAAGCTAATCCAATTGTAGGATAGGGCCTTAGCAGAGGGATCAGTATATATTCGTCTCAATAGCCTAGCTCTGATAATTAACCCAGCTTCACTCCCCAATTTCTGCCTCCTTATTCTAACTATTATAGTTATGAGCCTAGGAGCCTTCAAATAGGCTACAAGTTCAACCAAGCAATATCTAATTGCTAGTTATCTCTTTAATTAACTAATCAACCATAGACGATTCAGACTACACGATTACTAAGTTGTTAGTGATCCTTAATAAGCTAGAGGACTAGCAGACATAGCTGTAGCTCAGAAGGAGCTCAGCTGATCAACATGGACTATAGGAATATATAGACCCATCTAAGTAAGAGGAGGAACTTAAGAATCTAGCTAATAAGGCTATAAGCCTTTAGCTAAGTAAGCTAAAGATTGCAGATGTCTACAAAGGAGAAACTAGAGCAGGTATAAAGAAGATAGGAGACTTAGTAAAGGATACTGCAAGATTCCAGGTCTATCTATTTATAATAACCTAGTATAATAAGAAGTAGGCTGCTAGCCTAGCTAAGGAGAAGAAGATAAAGGACTTTATAGATAAGATCCAACGTATAATTACAAAATATTACCTCTACCTAATTAATGAGTGCAGGACTGCGTAGGAGATGCTAAAGACCCTAAAAAGCTACCTTAGCCAGTTAAACATAGATTAAGAGTACTCCCTACTTACTAAATATAAGAAGCTTAAGGTTATTCCTAAGAGAGTAAACCTAGAGGATTAGCTAGTATAGTAGATCTGTCTTATACTACTGCTTAAGAGCGCTGACCTTCCTAAGGCGTTAGGATACCAATAGTAGAAGGCCTTCCTACTAGCTGTAAAGCCTTATAATAACTTATAGTTAACTACTTAGCAGATAGAACTCCTTAGCGCTAAGTATAAGGGGCAAGCCTAGACAGAGATAGTAGACCTTATCTCTAAGTATACTGCTTTCTATAGGATAAACTATCCTATAGTAGTATTAATTAGAGGCACCTCTTATATAGCTATAATACTTAGCACAGCTATAGGGGGTAGAAACTAGGGTAGTAACTAGGGTGGAAATAAGTAAACCCCTAACTACTTCTGTAAGAAGACTTACTAGTAGAAGGACTATCTATATATTAACCTAGCTGTAAGGAATTAGGGATAGAAGCTAAAGCTGGTAATTGAGCTTATATATAAGGCCCTACTTGAATCAGACTTATACTAGGGCAAGGCGCTAGCCTAAGCTGCTAAGGAGTATACTAAGGCAGTATTAATAGCCAAGAATAAGAAGAATCAAGGCCTGAGAGACCTTGATAACAACTCTTAGCTATTAGTAATACCTTCTAGATATGCTCTAAAGGTCTTCAACGTAACTGCGCTTAATGTCCTACTAACGCTAAGCAACTAATAGGTAATAGATCCTGGATTAGATACCTATGTAGCTAACAGCAAGGCCTTTAGATAGGAGACTACCTTAGTAGGTAGCCCTAACAATAAGATTATTACTAGTAGAGAGATTAGATTAATTAAGGAGTGGGGATTAGTAATCCTTACTATTAATACACCCTATAGTTAGGAGTTAATCCAACTCCATTAGGTTATATATATCCCTAGATTCTATACAAATATAATAGGCCTATCTAGATATAGGAAGTAAGGTATACACTTTAACTTAGGTAGAAACCTACTATATAAAAAGACATTAGATTAGAAATTAGATTAGATTAGAATAGTAGCGAGCCTTGAGTTTACAGGTGGGCACTAGCTAATTAATACTAATCCAGCTACTAGGCCTAAGCTACAGCTAGTACATGTGTTTACAGTAGCTATAAAGAAGACTTTAAAGGAGGATAGAGCTCTACTTTAGGTTATACATAAGGAAGCTTATTAACTATATAGGCACCCTAGTAAGAAAGCTATTAAGAAGCTCCCTAAGAGCGTTAACGGTATTAAGCTTATTAGATATAGAGAAGTACCTACAATAATAGAGTATAAGATGTATATCTAAGTAAAGCTATACTAGATTATTAGTAGAAGATTAGCTAGAGAGCCTACAGGTACGCTATTTAAGTGGCTAGGCATAGACCTGATCTAGCTTATAGAGACTAAGGAGCAAGGATATAGAGGAGATAGATACCTCTTCTACACTATCTATAAGAACTCTAAGTACTATAAAGGAGAGGGTATTCTAGATAAGACAAAGAATACTCTTACTTATATAGTTAAGAGGCTTCTAGCTAAGATCCTTATATAGTATAGTATAAAGGTGAAGTATATTTGCATAGACTTAGAGAGAGGATATACTAAGCTCTAGGGGATCCTTAGAGACCTAGGTATTATTATTAAGTATAGAGCTACTAAGGCTTAATTAGGGCTACCTAAGTGAGTAGGTTAGATAATTATTACTCTATTAAGAGCTGTCTGCATAGAGGTAAATCTGCCTAAATTACTTACTATAGAGATTAGTAGAGTAGTAATCTATATAATCAACCAATTGCCTACAGAGGTACTAGGGTAGAAGACCCCCTATAAGGTTATATAAGGCGTAAGGCCTATAGTAGCTTACCTTAATATAATTAGCGCTTAAGTATATATTCTTAACACTAAGGTCCCTAGTAGAGACAAGCTTAAATTATAAGCACTAGTTGGCTACCTTATAGGATACAACTTAACTAATATCTTTAGGATCTAGATACCCTTACTCTATAGAGTAATCTATACATAGGATATTATCTTTGTAAAGGGTAATGCATAGTATAATAAGGATACTTAGTATAGGATTAGAGGGAGGATAGAGGAGCTAGTAGAGGTAATTAAGCTTAATAAGCTAAGTAACTACACGCAGGAGGTGATTAATCAGATACTTAATTAGTCTACCTAGTAGGTACTAGCCCTAGGAGGAAATATACTAGCTAGAGCTGGCAAGGTATCTAAATATAGATAGCCCTCTAATAGCAGCGCAGATGATATCAGCCAATATACTTTTCCAACCCTAGGCTACACCCTATCACTAGAGAACAATAATTATAATAATCCTAATCAACCTAATCAACCTGATTAATTTAATTAATCTAAGTAATCTAATAATTTAGATTAGCTTGATTAACCTAGATCAGAGCTAGAGCTCAAGGTAGAGCCTAAGCTAGAGCCTTAGCTAACTAAGTATATTAGCAGAAAGTATATAGCTCTAAGAGATTAGCTAAAAGGATAGGAGATATTGCTACTAGATGTAGTAGCCCTAGATCAAAGCTAGAACAACGCCTTAAGAGCTAATAAGATTAGAGGCAGCATTACTATAGCAGGGAAGTAATTATAGAAGCCCCTAAGCTACCCAGGCTTTATAGTACCTAATAAGAACCTTAGATTCTACGTATAATTATTCCTTACGCAGCTATATCTAATAGCCCTCTCCTTAGCCCTAATAGCAGAAGCTCTATAATATAAGAGGTATTAAAATAAGCTACCAGCTACACTAAATCACTTTAAGAACCTTAAGAATTATCTATATAGGAAAGAGTTCTTAGTAGCCTATCAAGAAGAGGTAGATATAATTAAGATAAAGGGCGTCTTTAGTAGATTAGTAAACAACCTAGTAGCTAGTACTAAGATACTACTACTTTAATAGGTGTTTACATATAAATTTAATAAGGATAGGTATCTATATAAGTTTAAGGCTCACCTAGTTATACATAGTAATCTCTAGTAGAATTAGGAGGATACGTACGCGGCTATATTAGCTGCTTAGATATTTAGATTCCTAATAGTAATTACTACTACCTTTGGTCTTAGAGCATTCTAGTATAATATTCAAAACATATTCCTAAATATACCTCTTAATTAACTACTCTATGCAAGAGCCCCTGAGGGATTTAAGGCTAAGCTTAGTTAAATTCTAGAACTACTATATGCCCTCTATAGCCTCTAAGATATACTAGTACTATAGTATAAGTACCTTATAGCAGTGCTTGAACGCATAGGGCTAAGCAAGATTACTAGTATCCCCTGCCTCTACACAAGCAGATATCTAATTATCTTCTTCTTTGTTAATAATATTTGTAAGCTGGATATGAGCCTTGGTATATATCTTGGCATCACGTGTACTTAGCCTATATTAGTATCTCAAGCTCGATTGATCAGAACAATGGACTAATTCCTTCAACCTTAACCTGCACCACCACTAAGCTTACAGTTATAAGCCCAGCCTAGCTAATTAATATCAACCCGCTGAGTTTACTGATCAGCTTCAATTCTATTAATCTCTACTATCCGTTGATCTATCCTAGTTATTGATACCTACCTTACTGATTAATATTGATCAATATCAACCAATATCGATCAATTTCAATCCAAATTTTCCACCGATATCGATCCTCACCAAACGCGAAAACCCCACGGTTGATCACCTCGAACGCGTCGATCAACAACAAACAAAATGACGAAATATGATGACGTCAGCCTTGCTGATAGAGTTATCCTTCGAGGCTCTGATTAATGGGACCTCTGGTTCTTCACAATTAAGGATCTAGCAATCTCTGCACAGGTTTGGATATATATTGATCCTAACAAGCCTGTTAACCTACTATAGGCACTGATCGAGCCTAAGGCTCCAGAACTGACGCTCCATACACCTGATTCAATCAATAGTGATGATAATACCCTATAAACAGCCTCACAGCAGGAAGCAATAATTTAGGCAGATTAACAGCCTAGGATTATCTACCTATTAGTAGACGAAAACAACTTCTATAGAACACAGATAGCGCAGTATTCATCTAAGATGAAGGAATTTCACTGAACTGAGGATTGACTCAATTAGATCTACGCTTAGATCACCAAATCTATCTATCCAGACCTGTTACCCTATATCAAGAGGTTCTCAATGTCTTATAAACGTCTTTAGGCGCTCTAACAAAGGTTCTTACTATTAATAATTAATTGAGAATAATAAATTCTTTACAAATACACAAAAGCTTATACCCTAAGCTTATAAAGGATTAATATAGAAAACTAGTATAATGAATATATCACTGCCTATGATAACGCCAGATTGATTAATCTTCCTAACGTTACCAGCTGGAGAGCTCAGAAAGATCTGCTTAGAGCCTTTAAATAAGTTGATAGCAAATATAGAGCTATATTATCATACAAAATAATAGGCAAGGAAAAGTACTATAGGATAGATATACCTCTTAGGATAGAGGTAACTCAGTTAATTGCTAAGTTCCTATCTTATATTAGAACAACTAGAACAAAAGCTAATATTGTTAGAGGCACCTACGCAGCTACCCTAGATAATTAGGAATCTCTATACAGAAAAAGGAGGCTAGGTAATACTCTAATTAATAGAAAGCCTAATAAGCCCTGCCTCTGTAGAGATGATTATTTCTAGAGTAGCTACCTATATATTAATCCTTATCTGAAATTAGGTGGATTTATTATTAACCCTAAGAAAAGTGCCAAGATCACTTAATTCAACGCCACTAAAAAAGGCAAGGATATCCTATTAAAGGTATAAGCAAACAGCCTCCACTATAAGCTGGATCAAGAAAATTAATAGAAAAAGACCTTACTGCTTCTATCCGAAGGTACTCTAGATTACTTTATAATTGACTTAAGCAACCGCTGCTAAGGTACTTAATTAACTAATAAGACCTATGCTACCTTCTTATGCGCTAGCAATAATAGCTCTTCTCTTATCAACTATTAGATACTAGATCCTGGATCTAATATCTATGTTACTAACAACTATATTGGATTTAGGTGGCTATATCCAGTAATACTAGATGATATTATCTAATTAGGACCTACTGAAGTATAGATATTAGGTTAGGGAGACGTTAATATTATAATCTTAACGCCTACTAGTATTAAAACTACTATATTAAGGGAGGTTACCTATGTCCTATCCTTCTTTACCAGCATTGTATTACTAGATAGACTATCCTTAGAGGATATCCACTTCAACTTAGGAAGAAATATCCTATATTAAAAAACAGGGGAATCTTAGCAAGACGTTATTAATCTTATAAAGCAAGGAGGCTATTAGATTATTACTTAGCAACCTTTAGTAACCAATTAGGAGCTACTAATAATACTATTCTTAGTATATGCAGCCAATTGGAGGAGACCTTAGAGATCTACTAAGCCTAGACTATAGAGATTACTTATAAAAATAATACTCTATAAGATAATAGGCCACGTAGGTTATAAGGTAATTAATTACCTACCAGATAATGTTGATAGGATAACTTCCCCTTTAGGCCTAGCTCCAAATACTTTGGATTATAAGTAATACGTAATCAATAAAGCTTACAAGGTTATATTATAACGCTTTAGCTATGCCCTCAGAGCTTCCCGCCCTTTTAAGACTCTAGTAATCAACCTAATTGGGCTAGATAACGTTAGCTATAATAATACTCAATACGTTTTCTACGCCTTCTACCTATTTATAAAGTTTAATTTTATATATCTAATTAATAAAAAGAACAAATCAATAATAAGGCAGGTTCTTATAAGATTGGATGAACTTATAAAATGATAATTTAATACTAAGATTAACTTTCTAATAGTAGATAATAAGCGTGGATATAGCCTTAATGATAATTCAGCTTAAGCCTATTATATTGATAATAGGATTACCTTCCAAATTAGATTACCTTACATGGAGGAGTAAAACGGCTCTACTAAATAATTAGGGAAGAGCCTTATTAAGCATTTAAGATATATAAGAGAAGCTAGTAATCTCCCAATTGGGCTAGCCCCTGAGATATATATATCTACTATATACCTTCTTAACCGCACGCCTACAAAGAGCCTTAATTGGAAGACCCCTTATAAGCTGGCCTATTAGAAGAAGCCTTTAATTGCTTATATAAGGATATTCGGCTACTGAGCCTACGCTCTACGCACCTAGATCCCTAGGGGGGATAAGCTTACTGCATAAGCTCTTATTGGATATCTAGTAGGCTATAATAGCTCTAATATCTATTGAATATGGATCCCAAAAGGAAAAGGAGATAAAATGACAAAGGTTATTTAAACCCGCAACGTAACATTTAAGGAGGATCTATTCTACGCTAAAGATATATTAGACTAACTTAGGGGTACTAAGCTTTAGCAGGTAATCTATACAATTACAGTAGATAACAAGGAATTATCTAATAAGGATAAGATTAATCAAGAGCCTTAGCTAGAGGATATTAATCCTACCTTAAGCTTATTAAGGTATATTACTGCTACAAAGGATCTATATAGTTAAAATTAGGAAAGTACTCAGGGGCTCAACCAGCTCCCTTAGGGGCTTCTAACCCTACCTCCATCCTTATCACAGAAGCGGAAGAACGTTGCTCTAAACCAGGAATTGATCAACGCCAATATTAGCTTAGGATATATCCTTCTACAGGGTATAAAGAGAGCTTAAAAACCTGCTTAGAAGCTTGATGAGAGTTATGTAATTAATAAATATTAGGCTACCTTTGTATTAATATTAATTAATGGCTTAAAAACTCGATTCTATCAAAGCAAGTTACCTCCTGAGCCTAAGCACCTTAGGGAGGTTAAAAAGCTTTAATATCCTTATAAACAAGGCTTTCATTAGGCAATGCAGTTTGAGATCGCTACTGTAAAGCGAAAAGAGACCTATCAGCTTATCACCTAGGAAGACTTTAACAACTAGGCTAAGCCTGAGGCTCTACCGCTTATATAGGTATTTAAATACAAGCTAGATAATAAAGGATATCTATAGAAATATAAGGCTTGGATCTGTGTAAGAGGCGACCTATAATTAATAGCTGAAGATACCTACGCAGCTACGCTAGCTGTAAGGATATTTAGGGGCCTTATAGTAATTATAGCTTACTTTAATATAGAGATCCGTTAATATAACGCCGTAAATACCTTTACTAACGTGAAGCTCACAACCCCTGTATACTGCTTGCTACCTAAAGGTTTTTTAGATATAGATTACCTCTAGAAGCTCCAGCGAGCCCTATATAGATTAAAGTCCTTACTAGCTCTATAGTATTAGGAACTAACTAAGATGCTCTCAGCCTTAGGCCTTATACTAATAAAAGATACTCCCTACCTATAGATATCTGATTAGCTGATTATCTTCTTCTATATTAATAATATTGTCGTTCTAGTGAAACCAGCCTATATTACAGCAATGGACGATTTTAAATGGAAACTACTTAAGAAATATAAGATTAGAGCTCTAGGAGACCTATTAACCTTCTGTAGGATATAAATCTATAGAGATTAATAAATAGGGCAAATTTGGCTCTTATAAGCTTTATATATTAATAAACTCAGCCTTAGATTTCAATCCTCCAAGTTAATCACTGGAAAAAGGTTTCCACTAATGCTGATACCTATTAAGGAGCTGCTTCTATCTAACTAGCCTACAGATTAAGCAAATATACATTGATATTCTCAGCTAGTTGGCTCAATTGGATATATTATAGTAGTATTACAACCTAATATTACAAAATCTTACTCTAAATTAGCTAAGTTTCTTATAAATCTATTATCTTATTATATTACTGCAGCCTATTAGGTAATTAACTACCTTATAGGAACAAGGGATCTATCAATCTGCTATAATTCATCAATTACAACTAACTCAGCCTATATTAATAAGGAACCTACCTTCCTTAGAGTGGCTAACACCTCCTATGCAGATTACAAAATAATATATAAAAGCTCTTAGGGGTATATCTTCTTCCTATTTGGAGGACCAATTAATTGGAAGGTAACCCTACAACGCTACGTCACTAAATTAATAACTAAGGTAGAGCTGATTACAGCCTTATTAGCTGGTACTAAGTTGATTTAGTAGTAGCGAGTATTTAAAGACCTTAAGTTTAACCCTAATAATAAGTAAATCCTATATTGTAATAATAAACAAATAATCCGACTAGTTACTAAGGCAACGCCTAGACTAAAAACTACCCTACGTTACGTGGATATCTATTACTACTAGCTCTGAGAAGGAGTATAGAACAATACTATTAATCTAGCCTATATTCAATCAAATAATCAGCTAGCTGATAGCCTTATAAAGCTCCTTCCTTAGTAATACTATAAGAATTAGCTATCCTTACTATATATGGAAAAATTTCCAATTAAAATAAATCAACCAAACAAACCTCCTTGGGATAAAAAATAGGTAGCCTTATTTAGTAACCTCCTTAGGATGAAAAATAGGCAGCCTCATTTAGTAACCTCCTTGGGATGAAAAACAGGCAACCTCATTTATTGAGATAATAAACCGCCGACCTCATTAAGATGAAAAATCAGCCTTATTGAGATGATAAACCGCCGACCTCATTGAGATGAAAAATCAGCCTTATTGAGATGATAAACCGCCGACCCCATTGAGATAAGAAAGATATTTCCTATATTTCCTATGTATATCAGATACTCTTTCTCTCATTTTACTAGCAAAGCTAGGTTTTGGAGAGTTTTATTAAGGCTGATATTATTAATATTATTGCTTACATCTATCAAAACCTTGTATAGATGAACTAGCTGAGTTGTTAGCTTTAAATAAGTTCAAATCTGAAGGGGGTGTGTAAGCTGGATATAAGCCTTGGTATATATCTTAGCATTACGTGTACTTAGCCTATATTAGTATCTCAAGCTCGATCAATTAGAACAATGGACCAATTCCTTTAACCTTAACCTGCACCACCACCAAGCTTACAATATTATAATACTAGTATATCCTAATAACCTTGTATATTAGTAGAGGCTAGAGAAGGAACTCCTAGCTACCTATAATATAAGATGCCTTAGCAACCTAAGGTGGTTCCTAGGGATATAAGTTATCTAAGACCTAGCTACAAAGAAGATCTAGCTACTATAGAATTCCTTTATTAATAAGGTTATAAGCAAGTTTAGTATTACTATATCTAAGAAGGCTACTTAACTAGCACTAATGTATAAGACCTACCTAGCCCTAAGCTTAGAGCCACTAGATTAGGATTGGATAAGAGAGTATAATTAGCTTGTTGGATCCCTAGCCTTCCTAGTATTAATAACAAGAGCCAATATTACATAAACTTACTTAGTCTATACTTACTACCTATAGAACCCTAGCTAATAGCACCTCTAATCTGTTTATAAGGCGTAGGAATATATAGTAGCTACAAAGCACCTAGTACTCTATATAATAGGAGATTAGGATATATATAAGATGTATATAAGCAGAGATATTAATTAAGATTAGGGAGATCTATATCTAGGAGAACCTATCTTCTTCAGAGTATTAGACGTAGCCTTTAGTAATAACGTTGAGAGCTAGCAGAGCTCCTAGGGATATCTATTTAAGCTCTTTAGGATAACAATTAACTGGAAGGTAATACTGCAGTATTGTATTACAAAATTAACTACTAAAGCTAAGCTGATTACCTTGTCCTCAGCCTTAACTAAGATAGAATAGTAGGGGAAGGTCCTTAGACTAATCAACCTCAGGATTAATCAGAGACCTACGCTATACTGTAATAACTAGTAGATAGTAGGAGCTATTACTAAAAGTGATGAGAAGCTTTATATAAAGCTAAAACACGTAGATATCTATAGTATATAGCTGCGCCAAGAGTACGCAGAAGGATAGATCTACGTTGAGTGGAAGCCTACAGCAGAGATACCTGCTAATAGGCTTACTAAGGCGCTACTATGTCTAAAACACTAAGAGTTTATTAGGCAGCTTGGTATAGAGGATCTATCCACTAGGTTCACTACTAGTAATTATCCTGATCAGCCTTCTAAGAGGACCCCTGATCCATTAGACCTCAGCCACTAGTACTAGAACCTGGGGGGGTGTTACTACACAGAGTATCACGGATTTCCTAATTGGGTATAGTTTAGAGTCTCACGGAGTTGTATTTTACTTAGAAAACTACACTAACAGGGCTTGTAAGGGCCAGCTTTAGTTCCACTTGCAGCTGGGGGGGTGTGTAATAGTTAACAAGCCAATCCAATTGTAGGATAGGGCCTTGGCAGAGGGATTAGTATATATTCGTCTCAATAGCCTAGCTCTAACAATCAACCCAGCTTCACTCCCCAATTTCTGCCTCCTCGTTCCAACCGTTACAAAAACGTCTAACAGAGATCCAACTGAGACTTTCTATGCTCACGAAATAAGCTATGCTCTGTAGGTTCGGATGCAAGTCGGTATTTGTTATATCAACGGAATTGGTGGCTCTAGATAATAACCCTTCTGAGAGCGCTGAGCACGCAAGCTTCTTTGACAACCTAGGCGATAGTGATATCTACGGAATTGGGGGTATAGGCTCTCTGGACGATGGCTTCATCAAAAAGCTTGACTATATGATGCTGGGCATCAGGATGGGATTCATGGATCAAGTCTTCGGAACAATGACTGCAATGTGTCTTTGGTTTTCTCTCTTTATTCACTGTCTCCGTTACGTAGTTGAGTTTATGTTATCTTTGCGACACTTTACGCCTACATTCTGAGGGGAGACTCAGAGGCGGGAAGCGCTACCATACGTAGATTATTTTGAGTTGATGAAGCACTGCGCTGAGCAAGCATGTGACATGAACCACAGCCTATGGAGATGGCTCCTTCATAGCCACATACTTTCTATTCCTTACATGCGAAGTCAAGTGCGGCGCTGCAGCTCTTGACATTGCCGATTGACAGCACAGCATGGCAGATGCAGCGAGGGCTTTCGGGAAATCCTTGCCTTCTCAATCCTATACGACCATCGGTCAGTCCAGATCTATGGCCACTATGCTGTAATTGATGGGTTTACGACAACATTTTACTGTTATCCAATTCGCGAGTTCAGCTTCCAGGAACAAGAGGGCAAGGAGAAGTGGACAGTATACACGTTTCAGGAATGGTTATGCAGAGCTGTGAGGGACGTCACGAAGGACGTTGTAGAACGTTGTAAGGGACGTTATTTACTGTTCAGCTGAAGGCTTATTTCCGGCTTAGTGCGCTGGTTGAAACATTATAACAATGACTGTAGCCCTATTAGTTGTAGCGATGAATCGTTAGCTCTGACGACCTTTACAGCACTTTAGTTATAAACCTCAATGTCAGCCCTTTATTATCACACACGCGCTTTCAGAAGATAATCTTAGTCTCCCTAAATCTTAATATAACTTCCTATCGTATCACCTATTTTTTTACATAGTCTCAACCCTCCCATTTTCTCTGTAGGATGGCTTCAGCTTTTAGTGGTTAAATAGAGCCTACTGACAAGTTTACAGCATCTGGAATATATGCAAGGTCTAGCTATTATCTGGGTAAACCTTGAAAGAGTCACCATCGCCTCCTAAGTTAGGTTATATCTTATGGTCTAGGTTATCGCAAGGACTACAACAGTCCAGGTCCCCTACTCTACCACCTCTACCACCTCCCTATACAGGTCATATCTTACGGTCTAGAGAATTACTACTATAATAATCTAAGTCTATAGCTCTTATACCTCTACTACCTCCCAACAAAGACTATATCTCACGTTCTAGAGAATTACTAAGATAATGAAAATTGCTCAGCAAGTAGCAGCTTATTATAAAGCTTAAGATTCTAGGTGAGTGCCTGCATGTATACTTGTAGACTTATTCTATAGTACTTCTATAACTTAATATGTTAATATCTATAAGAGAGGCAAAATAGCGAAAATATAATATTATTACTAAAGACTATTAGGACCAGTTTTACTATAACTATATATATTAGTATAATAATAGATGCCTAAACTGTAGTATAGCCTATAAGTATAATAGTAATAATTATAACTAGCCTAATAAATATTATAACTGCCCTTTTATACGTATAATAGCTTAGAATATAGGTTCTAGAGTTAAACTAATAGTAATAGAAAGGTATAGAACTGGACTATAAGCTATAATACTAATTTGTACTAGTTAGTTTATAGTAGAGTATATAGGTAGGATTATTAGGGGATATACTATTACTAAGTAGTTAAATACTAGAAAAGGACAGGTAAATTCTTACTCTTTACTATTTATATATAGTAACTAATATCCTATATATAGTATCTATTAAGACTCTCTAATAATAAAGCTATAGATAGGTCTATAGATAGAAGTATTACTAGATATACTAATTACTTATATAAGCTAAACTATAAGATAGTTAAATAGAATATAAAGGGTATAGAATATATTATTCTTGTAGTATTATAGGACATAGATCTAAGTAAGGAATTAATATATAACTATAGATATATATAGGTTTCCTCTAGTGCTTTTCTATCTTTAACTTATATCTCTTAGAAACTTCTTAGAATACTTCTATATATTAAACTTATATTACTCCCCTCTAATTAATAGCTAAAGTAGGTCTACTACTAATTCTAATAATATAGAAGGATACTAAACTTATAAGGATTATATAGAATACTTCTACTAGGAAAGTAGCTACCCTAAATAATCCTAGAACTCTTACCTAAAGTAAAATGAATACTCCTATAATCTAAGTATATACTTAGAGTATAAGGTAACTAAATACTCTTATTAGTCCTACAAGGTAAGTAAACACTCTAATTAGTCCTACAAGGTAAGTAAATACTCTAATTAGTCCTATAAGGTAAGTAAATACTCTAAGTACCTTATTAAGGCTAAAGATACCCTAGGTACAATAGATATATTAGCGTTAGACTCTTGCTGTAATACAACTACAGGGCTATAAGATATAGCTATAATTCTTCTATATATAGTGCCTCCTCGCTAGGCAAATCAATGCTTTTAACTACTATTACCTAGTCTTTAGAGAGGGGTATTAAGACTGTAGATAAATGCATCTATCTTACCTATATAAGGCTAGATAGCTATTAATAATTTAGAACCAACTATAGAGTGTATAAAAAAGCGAAAATATTTAGACACTATAGATTTAAAGCTGAAAACTTAATAGTAGAAGCAGTTATAAGTCCTACCAGAAGATAAGGAAGGACTTAAAATCTGTGAGTATAAAGAGTATAATAGCTTAAAGTTTTACAGCAACTTTAGATAGAAGTAGGTAAATAGTCCCTCCTTATCTAAGCTTACCCTAATCTCTCTAGCTAATATATAGATAAACATGAGTGTCTATATAAATATAGTAAGGAAGACTATAGAAAGGCGTTTAAAAGCCCCTATATCCTTACTTGATGTAAGGATAGCTATAATTACTTATATAAATACTGTAAGGAAAGTAGTAGAAAAGCATTTACTAACCCCTATACCCTTGCTTAATATAAAGAAGAGGTGTATAGAGGGTGTAAGATATTTTTATATCTAGTTAAGAACTGTAAATATAGCACTAAGCCTAGTTTTAGGCTAAAGAGCAGTTAGTATCTTCTCTATTCCATTTTCTTAATACTAATAGGACTAGGTCTTAATATATACATGCGCAAATGCCATCTAATAGGGCCTAGGGAGATATTGTTATATCTAGTCAAGACCTGTCTATGTACTGTTGAGCCTAAAGGTTAGTATCTTCCTAATTTCACTTTATTAATACTAATAAGACTAGATCTTGATATACACGTGCACTGAGTATATTTAACTAGTCCTAGGAAAATTGCAGCAAGGATTTATAAACAAGATCTTTATATAGATATCTATAAAGAAAGTAGGGAGATAGATAGTTGCTAAGATTAGCTAGAAACTATACTTGTAGTAGAATATTTGCTGAAACTATAGAGTAGAGGTAGATATATCTTATAACCTACATAAATTGTTGTTAATAGGTATAATTACTTAAATATATACCTTCCTGTCTCTGCTGCCCTACAGAGGTAATTTGAAATAGAAATATTTCATGTAGACTAATATGTTAATAATGTCCTATAAGTATATAAGGTCCTAGTAATATATCTACTGTAATTCCAGCTTTGCATAGTTCTATAGTAAGTAATATAATAACTAACTAGACTAAAAGGTGGTTATAGATAAATTGCAAATTTTAATGTTACAAAGAATAGGACCCTATATAGGAGGATAGTAAGACTCCTACTAATGTATAGATGTGGGATATAATATTAGTCTTTAGGCTACCTTACGCTTAAAAGAGATTCGTAATCCTCTCTAAAGTAGATAGAGTAAGAACTTTGTCCTTAAGAAAGCTAAGTGCTAGCCTTGTCATTAATCCTTAACTATTAGATATAGAAATAGACCTAAAGAGAGGCTTGTAAATAACTTATAATTCTAGGGCTATAGCTACTCTATATTAAACACATTGTAATTAAGTATAATAATTCTATAATTACCTCGTTCTTCCAGATATTAGTTGGATAATGTAATGTTTTTTAGTGTATTTGTTAAAAACAGGTTAGATTTTATTAGGTTTACTATAGATCTTTATACCCTTTAGACCTGATAGTATTTCTTGCCTAAATTAATATTGCTAACCTTACTCTTTTAATTTTATATACTAGTATACTTGTATAGCCCTAGGAGTTCTATATAGAATTCTTTTATAGATCTAGTACTAAGACCTACCTTTATTTTTCCAGTTGCATAAGTTATCCTTATCATCTTTTAACTAGGGGGCATGTTTCCTAGAATTCAAAGTTTTGTTAATAAAGCTGGTTAAAAGTTTATCTTCCTTATTACCCCTATTGCTATAATTATCACTTGAGGTTCTATTATCAATATTATTATTAGGAATACTAGCGGCTTAAGAAGACATAGTATTAGCTTAGTTTAGTTTTAAACTAGGTAGCATAGATGTTAGCAGATCCCTCCTACGCCTAGCTGTACTAGGGTGATTTCATATAAGTACTATTAAAAACCAGGTATTAGGCAGGAGGGGTCTAATTATAATCTTGTCCAACTTTACTATATAGCCTATAATATTCTCTATAAGTGAGGTTGTATAGCTAGTAGATAGGGCTCTATGCTTGCTATAGAAAAAAGCTGTGAAAAATAATATATTATCTGAGATTAGATGGAAAGCAATGTATAATAGGTTAAACAGCTTCAGTCCCTTTTTATAATGGCTTCGTTTATTATTCCCTTCACTACTATTGTTACTACTGTCCTTACTACTGCCCTTACTACACTATATCTTAGTATTATAGCTATTAGACTATACTCCTAGGCAAGATCTATTATCTAAAGGATATTAGGAAGTAGGCGTTTTCTAAGATAGGGATAGCTTTTGCTACCCTATAAAGTATATAATATAACTCTTTCTTAGCTTTAATATTATATTTAGGATTTAGCTTTACTACTTATAACTCTTGCTATTAGCTAGTATAGGGCGTTTTAGGTTTTATAAGGTTATTTAACTACTGCTACAGCAGTTATTATTACTAGTATTACTTCTACTACTTATGTTTTCAATAGTAGAAAGCCTAACTTAGTACTGTTAGATAAGAATAAATAGACTTGTAATAGTATATACTTACCCTCCTTATATGCCTTCTACTCTAGATGCTATAGCTAATATATAGTAGCTCCTATAAGTATACTATAGGCACTATATTTAATTAACTATTTAGTATCTATTCTTAATAGTATAGTTAGTAGTATTAAGAGGGAGTTTAAATACGCAAGTTAGCTAGGTTAAGTCTCTAAGTTAGTTATATTATTTCTCTTAGTAGTAACTTCCCCACTAAGAGAACTCAGCGCTGAATAACCTAGAGCTTCACCCTAATTATCTATATATAAATTTACTTTATCCTTATATAAATTGCCTTCCCTAGTCTTAGAGGCTAACTTGTTATTATTAATAATAATAACTATATCCCCTATACTAAGTTAATAAATATGCTAGGCTGGTATTATAGCTGGGCCTAGGTACTTACTTTAGCTACTATCTTTAGAAGTAGCTAGCCAACGTAAAACTTCGTCTACTATGTCTCCTTAATATATTAGCTTAACGCCTTCCTATCTAGTTAATAAGGAGAATATATTGTCGCTGCTAACATTCCCACTCTCTCTACTACTACTACCACTAATGTTATAGTTACTTAGTTCCTTATCTACGTTTATATTAGTTGTTATATAGTATATATAAAATATAGTACTATTTTGGTAACTATAGGTATACCTACCTAAGCAGGTTAAATTAATAAGTTTAATTCTATTAGACTTAGACACAAAATCATTCTATTTAGTAGTTAATCCAACTGCTATATCTTTACTAAACAGGACCTTAGTAGTGTTATGCTGGGAGGGTTATTTTAGCTTTAGAGGCCTATTATAGGGTATAAATTGGAGTGACTGGTGCGTCTAAGGCATACAAAAGGAATCTGAAAATATTACCATTGCTGCTATTATAGCTTAAAGGAGAACTAGCAATAATATAAGAAATAAGGAGATATATAGCTCTTAAATAGGTAAATATCTAATATATAGGGTCTTACTATAGCAAAGCTTTTAGAAAGCCCTTATTTACATAGAGTAGTTAGTAGGAGGCTAGGCTATACTGTAGATACGCCTTCTCCTTTCTATTAGAGTCTACCTAACTATTATACAAGTTTATATATACTAGTTCCGCTTTACCTACACCTCCTATACTTATCTAGGAGATCTTAACTAGAAGTTTAACTTGTTAGTCACCCTAAAACCCAAACTTGAGCTTAAACCTCTGCCTACCTAGCTATAGCCTATTATTAGGCTTCTAGCGCCCTTGACTAAACTTTGCAGAGAGCTTAGCGCTTAATAGATCCCTAGTACTATACTAAAAGGTTGCTCTAGCTAGACTATCCACCCCTTTTTGTAATTATAATACTAAAATAAAATAGTGCTATTATTTATGTAAACTATTATATGGACCTAGGCTCTACTAATCTATAATAGAGAATATAATCTAGGTAAGTAGATTTATTAATAGCTAATATAACTCAACTATATAAAGTGGCACTTAGATATTTTATAATATACTAGCTCTTTTAGGCTATGCAGTCCTACATGCTTAAGGGGAAGCTACTGAAATTTCATAGGCTTAGCTCCTCTGCTAAGACACTATTAGGGTGTCTAAGGCAGCTATATTACTATTCCACTTTAATGGATGATATAGTAGGACACTAGAAGATCCCTAGGGTTAGGTAAATAGGAAGGAGTGCTAAACCCTAAGATAAGGGAGGCTAAATTAAGGAGTTATAATCTAAATAGGAAGGGTATTAGTTCCTATTTATAAGTGAGTATAGGAGACTGAGAGTAGTAGTAGACTATATAATACTACTTAACTATAGGGGAGGTAGCTAGAGTTGAGCGGCCAAAATCTGGGTTAAGCTAGAGGTACTACTAGGCATTAAATAATTGGCAGTAAAGAAGGGCCTAAGATAAGGACATAGGCATAGCAGCCTCATTTTTGGTTAATAAAGGGGGTAAATTAGAGATAGCTAGGGCGATGCAGCAGTTACATTATAACTAAAGAGGAGAGAAAATGCCTTACAGAAGAAGGTGCAGTAGCTAATAAGGAGAGAGCAAAGTATTAGGAAAAAGAGGTAATAGAGGGAGGAGGGTAGGATAGCAAGGGAAAGGTACTTTTATATAATAGGGTTAGTATATAGGCTAGATAAAAGTAGTAGGTAGCTAAGCAAGCCCCTATTTCTAGAAGCAGTAGTATCTATTTCCTAATATAGTTCCACCTTTACTAAAATACCTAGGGATATTATAAATAATAGAACTTATTTATAGAAACTATAAGTTTAAGAATATAAAAGAAAAAGTAATAAACTTTATTAAGAAATATATAGACTATTAGAAGAATAAATATAGTACCTATATACTATATAGAGAAATATAAGTAATAGAACTTCTAGAATAACTATAGGAAGATATTATAATAGACTTTGTAACAGGACTACTACTATTAAAAGACCTAACTATAGGATTAAGCTATAATATAATAATAGTTATTATTAATAGATTTATAAAATACACTAAAATAATACTATTTAGAAATAACTATAATACTACTAAACTTGGATATATACTATTAGACTAACTTATTAGATACTATAGTATACTAAAGTTAATTATTAGTAATAGAGATAAGCTCTTTATATTAAACTACTAGATAATACTATTAGCTATAATAGGAATAAAATATAAACTATCTATAGTATACTATCTATAAATAGATAGATAAACTAAAAGAATAAACTAAACTATAAAAATATACCTATAGATTTATACTAATAAATAATAAAATAATTAGGTATCTATCTGTATATAGATAATTCAGGGGTATTAACTAGCCTATATGTAGGATTACATAAGCTTACCTTATGTAATTAACTGTATAGAGGCTTAGCAAAGGGTACCTGAAAGCTAAGCTTTCGTTTAACTCTAGATAGATATAAATAATACTAACCCCTAATTATACACTACCTAGTTACGTCCTATATATATATATACACTATAGACACGTATATTAGGATAGAGCTACCTATCTATAGCGTACGTTGAAGTCTATTTAATACTAATTAGTGGTTAATTAACTTTAACTGTAAATTAGCAAGAGTGAAGACAGAGTTGTACCTTAGTGAAACCAACTTCTACTAAGGTCTCTGTTTTGTTACTATTTCTATTTATAGCTATAGAATAGAGAGATTAACCTTCAAGAATGCATAAAGGAAGATAGTACATTATACGCCCTAAGAATCCTACTGTACAAACCTAGTAGTAACTAAAATAAATAAACACTAGCGCTAATGCTAATACCAGCGCTATAATAGCTCAACCTAACCAACTAGCTAATACTATATTAGCTGAAGCTAGCCAGCCTATACGTTTACTAATCCTAGATAAGAACTAATTAGATTTATATAAAGAGGAAGTAAAGTTCCTATATTTATATAAGGACCTATTAGAGGAAACTGGTATTAGAATATCTACCCTCTAAAGCGCTGTACACCTTTAATACTAGAATAACTAGATTAATATAACTATAGACCTATTAACCTTCTACCTTAATATATATACTATATATATTCTCGCTAATATCCGCTAATTAAAAGGATTACCTAACTAAATCCTTGATAACTTTGAGGAATACTTCTATATATAGGAAGTGGAATACTTCTAACATATTAACTATACAATTAGATAAGAACTTAGGGATATAATAAACTATAAAGGACTGTATAGAATAATTGGGATAAACTATAAAATAGCTATAGAACTAAAAAGTCTAGCAAATAGAGATCTTGTAGAAACTCTACTTCTACCCTAAGGATCTTATACGCCATTAATAGTTTTATCTACTAGGCTACTACCTAAACTAACCTTATATAAGGAAGGACCTATAGGAACTAAGATAATAGTACCTAAGATACTAACTAGACTATTAGCTCCCCCTCTGTATAATCCACTAGTAAACCTACTATATAAACCCTTAATCTAATAACCCTCTATACTAATAGAGCTGCAGCCCTAATATTAACCCTCTCTATCCCTATATAATACACCCCTATGCTGAAACATCTATAGTATAATATAGCTACTACTAATTATTAAATATAAGAACTAAAGACTTCTGTACAAGAAGATAATTATATTCTAGAAAGCTTAGAAGAAGTATAATAACTATACTGGTAAACTGTATAATATCCTTGCTAATAAGACCTAAATCTTTATTAAGCTATACTATTATCTTAATATCTATAAGGTATAATACTCTAATATCTTCCCTAATATTCTTAAAGATTGTATATATATATTCTATATATATACTATAGGTCCTAGCTGTATATAGAAGGCTCTGTATACTGCCCTAGATACCTACTTTAATACTACTATTAATAAGACTTAGTACTATACTAACTAGACGTTGATATCCTTTATATAGTGCTAAAAGGAGAATCTAGACAAGACACTATATAAGGCCTTAGAGTTTCTTATTAATAAACTTATACTTGTATAGAGAGCAATAGGAGGAAGCTTCCTTAGAGACTAATAGCTATATACTACTATTATGCAAGTATGCTAAGGATAACCTGAATTTAAGTAGGCTATATCCTTAAACAACTAAATGTATAAAGGGCTATTTAGTAACCTTTACACAGCACTGCAAGTTAGTATAGATTACTAGATAAACTAGTATCTTTAGGAACTAGGAGATATATACTATATAGATTAAAAGTACTTTTTAAATTACCTAAAACCTAACTTCTGTGGCTGGTCCCTATTATTACACTCTTAAGGACATAGCTGAAGCCTAAGAGGCTTCTGTATAGAGTACATAAAGAAGAAGTGCTTTATCTACTATAAAGAAGGATACTAGTCCTCTAATTATCCTTATATAGACTTCAACTATATAAAATAGTAATATATAACAATATATAAGTAATTTAATAAGGAACCCCCCTAAGAGGAACAGATATTATTATATATATAAGACTTTGAAGGGGAACTTACAAGTAGTAAAGAGATAGTTAATAATAAAGATAATAATCTAGAGGATAGAGAATAGGTAGTTAATTACCTAACTACTGCAGTATATCTCTATTACACAACCAGCGAAGATATCTATAATACTGAAAAACATGAAGTTACTAATTAATTTATTCTAGATAATTACTATTATATAATATACTAAGGAGAACTTTAGGATACTAGTGCAGCTATAGTATCTATAGTTGGAAAAGTATAACTTAAGGCCTATGTATAAGAGTACCCTTAAACTAAGATTAACTAGACACCTAGATCTGTAAATATCAGTTTTAGTAGCTAAGGATCTAAAGGATTAATTAGTACTATATAGATCTAGAACCTAATTAGAATAGTTATATGCTATATCCTAGATATACTAACCCTATTCCTCCTCTGCCTTATAGATACTAACAGACTAGGTATATACTATAATAATACTCTTAATATAATTATGTAAAAGGATAGAAGTACTATCCCTATTATCTAAAAGTAGGGATACCTATTTTTCAATATTAGCAAGAATAAGATTACTATATTCTTTATAGAAACGCAACTTTGATACCTCTATTAATACTTTAGATACCCTTATACAGAGAGGCTTTATAGTATACTTACTAGAGCTGGCTATAAGGTTGACTATACTATACTAGAGGAAATTCATAAATTCTACTATTACTACTAATTATATAACCTAGTACCTTACTAGTTTAAGTTTAGTATTAAGGATAATACTAACTTTAACTATAAGATTATTATTGATGTTGTATGTATTAGTGGAAAGGATGTCCTCTATGTTATTAATACTAATATATTATTTTAGGCTGCTATCTTCCTTAAATCTATATCTATATAAGATATATAGGATATACTCTATAAATGCTAGATTAATACCTATTAAGGACTACCTAACTTTATTATATATAACCTAGGAACTAACTTTACCTCTAAAGACTTCTATAATTATATAAAGATTATAGGAGTAGAATATAAATAGATACTAGTTAAGGCCTACTAGGCTATAGGAAAGATTGAATATATATATACGCTACTCTAATATATATATAATATCCTATATACTGAATTAGGGTATAATATAGAGGATAAGGCTATCCTCTAAATAGTAGTAAAGGCCCTAAACGACACTATAGGCCCAAATAGCCTTATCCTAATACTGCTAGTTTTTGGAGCCTATCTATAGATTTCTAACACCTCTCCCCTATTACTAGATATTACTATATAAGCTAAAGCAATCTATAAAGTAATAAAGATACTCTACTAAGAAAGAGTAAAAGTTAATATCTATTATATATTGAATACCTGTAATAGACTAAGTGTATATAATATTCTATTGCTGCTACTAGGCTCTAAGATTATAGCTTAGAGAGAGAAGAAAGGATAGATAGGACTATACAAAATTAAGAGTACAGATAGAAGGAATATTACTATTAACTTAGAAAATAGACCCCTTATACTTTACTATACTTAGGTGAAACCTTATTATTATATGATACCTAAGGAGCAAGACCTAGGAGATCTTAATTAACTAGCCCTAGTATAAATTAAAGCCCTATAGCTAAAGAAAAGAGGTTACCTAAAGAAGATTATCTATATTGAGATATTGCATAATAACCCTAGCCTATCTTAAGAACCTGAAAAGCTGCTAGGGGTAACTATCCTAAGAAGGACCTAAGGCTAACTAAGAAAAGCTGCATCTCTATATAGAGATAATAACTATGTAGATAATAAAGTATTCCTAATATAAAAGGAAAATAATAACTATACTCTAGTAATTAAGCTTTATATAGATAGAGTAATTATAACTCCTAGTTAACTATTTAAGGAATTAGACTATACAGAGATAGAAGCACTAATTACTAATAGTACCTTTAAGATCCTCTAATTTAACCTAGCTACCTACAGAGGCTGAATCTTTAACCTATATATAGTTAGAGAGATTAAGGGTAAGAGTACTTAGCTGTATAAGAAGTCCTAGCTTGTTTTTACTAGATATTTAGATAAGGAAAAGGAGGAGATCCTTACCTAATTACCTATAATCTAGTAGATAAGCTAGAGACTTATCTTAGTAATTGTACTATTACTAATCGCCTTATATAGTATATATATTAAGCTTAGAGATATTACCTAGGCCTATATTTAGGCTACTAATAAACTGAGTTATATATTATATATAAAGCTACTAATTAAGATAAGGGATACCTATCCTCTAAATACTATTTTCTAGATTATATGCCTATTATATAGAGTAGCTAAGTTAGGATTATACTAGTTTAAGACCTACTATAATTACTATAGGGAGAAGCTCTAAATACTTAATTCTATGTATAATCTATGCCTTCTAATTATAGATAAAGGACCTATAACTTTTAGTATAATAGGCCTCTAGACTAATAATACCCTAAGTATTATTACCCCCTTATTTATATAAAGGGAAGAGGATAAGCTTACTAAAGCTGCCTTCTAAGTAAAGCTAAAGACTATCCTTTTACCTAATCAACTAATTAAGTTTAATAGTAGAAAGATTACCCTTGTAAAAGGGAAGGTTATCCTAACTTAGAAGGGATAATTAAAGAACCTCTGCGTAATTGATCCTTCTGCCCTAGATATAATATAGTAATATATTACCTAATAAGTAAGAGGAGTATACGTTGTATCTGTATATTAACCTAAAGCTTTATTTAATCTTTCAACTGTAGCCTACATAGTCCTGCTAAAAGATAAGGATATTAAAGCTCTTAACGCATAAATCCTATAGCAAATTAAGCACCCTAACTATGGCTTAATATTTATCCCCTTAGATCTACAGCGCACAAAGCTGTTTATCTTTACTAATAGTTTATTTGCTAATAATAAGGATCTTAGCTTATAACTTAGATTCCTTATTATTCTAGCTAAAGAACAAAGTAAGGGAGACTTATATAATATATAGGGCTAGTAAGGGAGGATATAGATTTAATGTTGCAATTAGGTATCTAGAGACTATAACTAAAGGAATGTATAGATAAAGCAACTTAATTGATAAAACAAAAAGTTGCTAGTGTCTATACATAGATAATTCAGGGGTATTAACCAGCCTGCGTGTAGGATTACATAAGCTTACCTTATGTAATTAACTGCATAGAGGCTTAGCAAGGGGTACCTAAAAGCTAAGCTTTCGTCCAACTCTAGATAGATATAAACAATACCAACCCCTGATTATATACTACCCAGTTACGTCCTATATATGCATATATACTACGGACACGTATATTAGGATAGAGCTACCTATCTGCAGTATACGTTGAAGTCCATTTAATAGTATCTATACTACCTATAGTATAACTAGTATATAATAATAAGCTATCTAAATTAATAGGGAAAACACCTTTCTTTATAAACTATAGAAGATACCTAAACCTCTTTTAAAAGATATTACTAGGAGTAAAACTATAAGCTATACTAGCTACTATAGAATAAATACAAGAAATGTATAAATAAATATAAGAAAAAATAAGAAAAATAGAATAAAATAGTATTAACTATATAAATAAGAAATAAAAAATAGTACCTTAGCTAAAAAAGGGGGATAGAGTCTATCTTCTTATAAAAAACTTATACATAAAATAACTAAGTAAGGGACTTAACTATATTAAAGTTAGACTATTTTTAATTCTTAATTAGAAGGGACCTATAATATATATACTTAATCTACCTAGAGATATAAAGATATACCTATAATTCTATATAAGCCTACTAGAACTAGTTAACCTAGATATACCCCTATAGTAAACCTTTTGCTATATAACTAAAGAAGAAAATAAATTTAAAGTTAAGAAAATTATATTATATAAAGGACTACTATATTAATATAAGTACCTAGTTAAGTAGTTAAGATATAATAATACTAAGAATATATAGGAACTAAATATAAACCTTATAAACTACTACTAGCTACTTATATAGTACTACTAGATAATAAAGTACTACCTAAGGATATAACTACTTTATTAAGGAAACTTAGTATAGACTATATAGCTAGAGAAAAAGTAATACTAATTAAGGCTATAGGATAATCTAATATTTTAGAGTTAACCTATTTACCCTCTTACTCTAGTTCTAATACTAAATATAGAGCTTTCTTTTACACCCTTTCCTCTACCTATATAAGAATTTTCTTATTATATAATAATTATAAAATAATAGTTATAAGTAACTACTTATCTTTATCTACCTTCTTTTAATACTCCTCCTAAGTTTTATTAAGTAATACTTAAGATATATTTATATATACCTTGCCTAGATAAGTATATTTAGTGTCTATACGTAGATAACAAAGGGGTAATACATTGCCCTTGTGCAGAGTTATATAATCTTATTATATAACGCTTATATAAAGGCTTAGTAGGGGGTTGTATATAAAACCTCTATCCCAGCTATATCTAGATAGACATAAACAATACTACAATCTGATTGAGTATCACCCCTATTAAGCCTGTACCAATACATGTATATAGAAGACAGATTTCTACCTTTACGCTTACGTACCTTATTATACACCTATTACACCTTATAGAAGGAAGTCCATTTAATACTAATTAGTAGTTAATTAACTTTAACTGTAAATTAGCAAGAGTAAAGATAGAGTCTTGTCCTAGTGAATTAACAAGGACCTTTGTTTTGTTACCTATTAAGCCTGCTGAACTAGTATATATAATAGAGAGATTAGATTGTATACTAAACTAGTGTATAGGAAGATAGTGCAAATTGTATAAAATGAAAACCTTACTATATAAATAAGCTAATAGTATAAAATAATAATAATACTATTACTATAATAGTAAGCCCTAACGTAACCCCTGATATAACTACCCTATAGCCTACCTCTAACAACAATAATAAGAAGGACATACCTGAGGAAGAGTCTAAGTATATTAATATATACGAAGACATAGCAGAAAGCCTTAATATTACTAAGAAGACGTTAAGAGGCGCTGTATAACTATAATACTAGATAGATTATATTGATATAGATAATAACCTATTAAATATCTAACTATCCTTATATGCTGGATGCGTACTTATTAACCTTTATATAATAACTACTATAGGTGAGAACGCCCTATAAGCTTTTATAGAAGATTTTAGAGGATAGAAGAGAGAATACTTCTTATAGATGAAT